>JZKD02S1672789.1:55916-113102 GCA_000966675.3 Picea glauca
GGGGGGCCCACGCCATAAAACCACCTTCTCGGACCCCCCCCCCTCGTTAAAGGCATAAGGTCGGGGGGTCCGATATGCGTTGCGGGTCGTCAATCTAAGTGCACCCCTCTCGGGCGTTAATATCAGCACTCCCAATAGCTACGACGCGCCAATCCATCGGGCCATCCAAAGACTTAGGGTAAAATGCATTTGGTGGGTTTTTAAGCCCCTTTTTCTCGCATATTTTCACCCAAGGATCAACTCCTTACTATATCTCAAGTGCCTTACTGTAGGTTGTGGATTCATGCTTTGATATATGTTGAAGACCACATACTGACAAATTAAACTACCCTGCTTACAAACATAAAGAAAACACACCTGCTCTTGATGGAGCTTATTTATGTACAACACCTAAGATAAATGAATTTTACAAAGGGCTATATGAAAGTGGGCTTCCACCAGAGCCAATCAAGTAACCCCCTAACTGAAAACTGGCTTACTATGTCACTAATCAATAGCAGATGATGCAACCATGACAGCAAAATGATCACATCCTTTATCTTTCCTCCTAATGTTGATGTTAGGATAAAGTTGGGCAGCTCCAAAACATGAAGGAAATGCAACTCTATGTATTCCCCTACAGGTTCATAGAATAAGTGGCAAAGTCCAGGAAATTTGTAACAGAAAGCATGCTCTGTCTTACACCTTCTCACACCTAGTTGAACGTCTCTGGCACGCATAGGTGGATGAAAGGTTGAAGGAGGTTGACTGATCTTAGGTGATGGTTGCTCACTTACAGGCTCTGGGGAGGTTATAAACTGCACCTTTATCTCTTCCTCTTCTTCTTCATGGCTCTCCCAAGGATCATAGCCATAATCATCATACACAAGAACCATGGGAAAGCTCTTCTCTTGGTCTTCTACAGGCTCAGGATGGTCAATTTCCACACAATGTTTTTCCTTAATGTATAAAGGAAAAGTATTTGTTGCATGCTCTTGGAAATCCTTCATATCTATCTCAGAATCTGATTCATAGTTGTCATACATAGGTTGTCTACTCCCCGAGTCATCAAAATATGATGTAGGGATCTGCTACTCTTCATCTGAATACATGACTATATATTCGTTTAAATCTGAGACAATAGGTGCATCAGGGGAAGAATATGTTCCCTCTATGGCTATGCAATCCTCAATCTCACCATCATGAGAAGGGATTCCAAGAACATATTCTCCTAGGACTAGAAAATCCTCTGCTCTTTCTTCAAAAGAGAAGTGAACACAATCTGCCTTCAATTTATCTATCATTGCAGAAAGTGAACTCGCCAGCCACACCAACTCATCTAGGGCATCTTCTTCCTCCTCGCAGCCTTCATACTCACATCTTTCGTCCTCATAGATTTCATCCTCACATCTTTCATTGTCACATATTTCATTTGAAACAGTCATACCTTGAACATAGTCTTTATATTCTTCACAACAATTATGACAAATTAACTTAGAAGAATAAAACTTATATCAATGCTTATTGAAAGCTGCATGAAATTATCCCAGTGAGGAGATGCTAGCAAGGGGTAAGGAGTGATACCATTCATGAGCATCTCTTGCTAATGATAACATGGAAATATTTAATATTACATCATCATGATGTATCTCTCATTGATGCATGAGTTCATGAAACTCATGGAGATTCTCTTCAGGGTTTTCCTCTTTACGCTCTCTAAATATGGGGAAAAAATCACCCCATTCATCCATAGTAGGAACAACATTAGGAAAACCAGGAATAGAGGAGAAATTAAAAGGAGAAAACATTTGAGCCAAGATTCTTTTCATTTCGAACCAATGGATTCGCCAGGTGAATGATATGTGGTCTGAATGTGTCTGGTCTTTGTTCACCATCAAAGACCAGATCTAATCATTGTCAATCTCCTGAGGAACTTTCAAGATGAGAAAGCAGTTGCTAATATTCTTCTCGAGAAAAATTCTTTGGTTCATCTTCGGTTGTGCTAGAGGCATCCACAACTAAAATAGTGAAGTCAACACAGTGGAGTCACCAGGTGCAAGCGCAATCTTCAATGGTTTTGATATCTGATACACCTTCAAAATCAGAACTTCTTTGTCATTCTATCCCAAGGAAATGTCTTCAATTCGTTCCCCAGCAAGGGCACTAGAAATGTTAGCACTCGGAAGTCACCCTTGGATTGCATCGAAGGTAAGCCCAGTACCCATCAGATTTTTATGTCACATGTTGGTTTTAAAGAGGTCAAATGGGTGAAGGGTCAAGAAAATATCGTTTTAACTCAGAAAACAGGGATCGACATGTATAAACAGGTGATTTCTTGATCAAATTCAGTCAGTAATTTGAGCTTAAGTGTGAGCAGAGGGAAGACTTGGTGAGAGAGGTGAATGAGACTACTATCGGCATCAGGCCTTCCAGCAGATCGAAGAGGAAAATATCAAACCCAAGAGAAATATTGAGATCAAACTTCAGACACTGAAATATGGTGCAAACAACACAGTCACAAAAATAGAACAGTCAAACCTCCATTACCCTGCAACTGCAACAACTCCACTGGATCATCCATGCCCAAGACATTCAATGTAATAAGAGAAAAGATAACACAAGAAACTGATTAAAACTGGAGAAGATACTATGGTGATCGAACCTACATCACAACAACATTACTACCCTCGACTATATCATCCATGCCCGAGTGTTCTAACACATATTTTACAGAGAAATGAAAAGGAAGTTGACTTCCATTAAACAAGAAGTCTCAAAATATAGATACATAACCAGAAGAACCAGAGCTTCATTAAGACTTTACAATACAGGAGACTAGCTCAACCATCAACCTAGAAAAAATATCAAAATGGATCCTATATACTTAGAGTAGTTCACCACTAACAACATAGGCATGATCGAATATTTACATTCAAGGCTTTACGTCTGCATGTTCTCTGGAAGACTGCGCATGCAGTCTTCTGTCAGATGCGAGCTTTTATGAGATGCAATTGTGTTTCATACGGGACCTTCAGAAGATCCAACTTGATGACGATCCTTCTGGATTTCCATTTAAGGAGTGAGACAAGGTTTCACCAACCTTCCTCACCTTCATTACATGTCTTCATTGGCATTAGGATGGCCCAAGACAACTCTACATCTAGAGAATGTGGCGGCCTCTCCCTGCTCTTTTCCATCTGGATATTTGATGAATGTTTTCCTGAACAGTCGACAGGCGGACGTGGAGTGAGGAGATGGAGAGAAGCGAGGTGTCTGGAAAGAACTGACATTTTGAAATGAATGATCAATGGTCATGTGGAAGTAAATGGTGATAGAGAGGTGACTGGGAGTGCTTGGGCACTAGAACTTAAAAATATGAGGCATAAAGGTGTGGGGTGGTGATGTGGCGAGGGGAGAGAACGTGGTGGCAAGACAGAGTGGTAGGTCGGGGGTGATAGTGAAGAAACGACAAATAATGGTGGAGGTGATATGGGGCATGAGTAGGGACAGATGTCGGGAGGTGAGAGGGGGAGAAAATTCAATGGGGAAGGGACATACATGTGGTCGGGTTAGTGGAGGACAGGTGTTGGCATGAGTGAAGGTGGTATTGGGAAGTGGTAAGGAGTTTATCTCGGAGGGGGGGCTAGGTGGTAAGTGGTAATGTGTCGGGGGGGGGTCGATTTCATGAGGAGGTGACATGTTTGTGGGGGTACCACACCAAAAAACCACCTACTCGGACCCCCCCCTCCCCCCCCTTGTTAAAGGAAGAAGGTTGGGGGGGTCCAATATGTGATGTGGGCGGTCAATCTGAGTGCACCATTCTCGATCGTTAATATCAACGTGCACAATAGCTATGATGCACCAATCCATCAGTCCATCCAAATACTTAGGGTAAAATTCATTTGGTGGTTTTTTAAGCCCCTTTTCTTGCATTTTTTCACTTAAGGCTCAGCTCCTTAGGGAAACACCCCCTTACAAATATATGTGCTAACATTCCCAATAAATAATTTCTTAACTTTTGCAGTGCGTAGACCATAGCTAGGCATTCCATCTCTACAGTGTTATAGTTTTGCTATGATTTTGATAGTTTTCTTCTCACAAATTCTATAGGATGATCCAAATCTCATGTTCCTAGCTATGCCAAAATAGCTCCTAGTGCTATGGATGATGCATCTACATGTACATGGAATTTCGTCTCCCAGGATGGAAATAATAGTATTGGTGCGGTGATTATATTTTCTTTCAGTGTATCTAGACCATGTTGACAATCTTCATTCCACTAAAACTTTGTATCTTTCCTTAACAGTTTCTCCATTGGCGCGATAATCTACGTGTACCCTTTGATAAAAAAATTGTAGTGTCATGTGTGTCCCAATGTCTCTCTTAGTTGTCGAACTGTCTTTGGTGGTGGCAAGTTAACAATTACTACAATCTTTGTAGGATATACTAGTAAGCCTTGTTTTCATACTATATGGCCCAATAGTATCCCAAACTGTGTTCCAAAAATGCATTTATTGATGTTTAATGATATATGGCACTGCCTACATCTTTCTAACATTATCCGTGAGACCTCTACATGGTCTTTCAATAGACTGTAGATTGTCCAATCGTCCAAGTAAACCTCTAGAAACTAGTGGATAAACTCCTTAAATGCAGTGATGACTACTCTAGAAAATATTGTTGGTGCATTCTTTAGTCCAAACGGCATGACTGTGTACCGGTAGGATCCCCATTATCTAGAAAGCGTGGTCTTGAATTTGTCTTCTTGTGCTCTCTTGATCTGGTGGTAGCCTGAGAATCCATCAGTGAATGAGTAAACTTTGTGTCCTCCTACCTTCTCCAACACTTCATCCATGAAAGGTGTAGGGAACGGGTCATGTAGGCATGCATCATTCAACTTCCTCAAGTCGACGCATATTCTTATCCCGCCTTTTTTTTTCTCCTAAACTACCATTGGGCTTATCCATTCTAATTCTTCCACATGTTTTATGATTGCGTCTTAGAGCATCCTATCGATCTCAACTTTAACTTTTTTATTATATATCAGGTTTATTCTGTATGGTCGATTTCTGATCAGTCTTTCTTCATATCTAAGTGGTATCTTCATTTCTACTAGCTCTCATGCTATTCCCTTTATTTTTGTAAATGTTGTGGGGAACAGATCGTTGTACTCACGTAGTAACTCTGTTATTCTTTCTGCTATTTTCACATCCCAGTAGTCTCTAATGCTAGCCATTTTGGGATTCTCAACTATCCCAATGTTGACTTTATTCACCTTGATCGGCGCTGCAATAAATTATGATTCTAAAGTTGGACCTTCCACTTCTCTCTCTCCTTTCAATTCCTCAATCTAAATATCACGCAGATCATCTTCATTTGGTGCTTCCTACACATGGTAACATGACAATAGTTCTTTCACTGTCTATATGTTTTGTTGTTGTTCCTTTGTTATAAGGTCCACTTTTGGTTCCTTAATGAATATCACCCCTCTTATCTTCTTAAGTGTTGCATCTATGTTGGGGTTCTCATGCTCAAATGAGAAAGTGACTATAAAATTCTATTGTAGTATTGTCCAGCTTGAAGTTCCTCTGCACAGTTCCTAGTCTTTATATCAGTTTGTCGGTATGCCTTCTAAGGTGTGTACAAAATGATGATTCCATTCCTCTGGGGGTTTCATCTTCCACATCCCTCTGCATTTCTCCAAGTGTTATGTTGGTTCCCCATGTCCATCGTACTTATGTTTTTGGTTTCTTTGTTGTTCTATGCCAAACCTTATGCGCAGTAACCGCTTACATTGGTACTAATCCATGATTGTTTCCTTGTGTGTGCCCCACCATCTTACAGGTTTGGCCTTGAGTGCTATATTGAGTGCTAAGAGTCTTTGATTTTCTAACACTTCAACCTTGTACTATGCCAAGAATACTTCTAGATCATTCACTCCATGAAAATTGGGTGGCTCCCTTATATCTGTGCCTACCCATCTTACTGCGCAGTTTATTCTTGTGCACCTTCTTGTGCAAACTTCCTGTATCTTTTGTTTCCAGTTCTCTAAACATGTATATGATTCTATCACACATGAAGTAATGCTCTTCCAACTGACTATCCCATATGCAGTTGGGTTTACATAATCCTCATAACGCTCAATGTTTCTGTACAACTAGCTAATTTCCTCTAAGTCTAAGCAAGTAGGTTCTACAAACCTTTCCCCTTCTAATGGGTCCAATGGTCCGATGACCATGTATTCTCCTCACTCAAATGCCATTTTTTGTGTCTTTAAATTGATTATGACGTAGTTATCAAACTCCCAATCCAATCCAAGAAATGTTGGATATAGTGTTGTGCCTTCCACTATTTCAATCACTTCAAAGTCTTCTTTAGTGCACACTCCATCCAGGTCTACTATCACTCCTTTCAATTTGCCAATTGGTAGAACTTTGTGTTGGTTTTCTAGTTTCAGTTGAACAGGTGAATATCCCAATATGGGCTCTCCCATATAGTGTCATGTATTCTTTGGTAATACATTGACTTCAGATCCTAAATTCAGTATGATATCTCCCATGTTCAAATATATGATGTTGGCATTCAACCTTAACTCCCTACTTGTTCTTCTCCTTGTATGTAGGTGATTGACTTTTTTTGTTCTAGTTTTCTGTCTGTCTCTATGCTACATATTTCTAATATATTTTGCAATATTTTGATAGCGGATGGATCCTTCAATAGTTTTACACATGATTGAAAAAAGTCTTTGATCATACTTACTTGTCCCAGGGGTTGCATTTCTTTGGTATGATCCAAGGATGGAGGCATATCGTACTTTGGTTCTTCCTTGCTTTGTTGTGTAGTTGAAGTCAATGCAGTGTCTTTCTTCATGAATTCTTATCTAGATTGATGAAATATTTCCTCCTCATTCTACACGTCAAACTGTCTTCTTGGTTCATCATTTTTCTTCACCCACTAGTGTTGTATTGGTTCTTGTCGGACTGCATCGTTTCCTGTTTTAGCTCCTTCGCGTGTAACTATCTTGATGTTTCATCCTTCATCCCTTTCTTTGGCTGAAATCCATTGAATGTTATGGTTGTTCAGATTCCTCTTTTTTTGGATCTTCCCTAGTAATGTAGGACATTATTTCATGTCATGATCCAATGCGTGACAATACATACAAGTTGTTGGTGAAGTGGAAATTCTCTTGCATAATGTCCCGATTGTTGACAGTTGTGACATATCACTGCTCCTATACCTCTTATAAAACCTCCTCTTGCTCATCCTCTACCTCTGTATCTAGCTCGATCTCCTCTCGACGCATTATACAGAGGCACCTAATTGTACTGCATAGTATTGTACCGAGGTTGCATTTTGGTGTATTGTGGTTTCACAGTATTATATGGTTGTTACACAGTATTATACTATTGTTGTGCAGTATTGTATGGATTTGTAACTTGGTTAAACTATGGTGTGTCTTTCCCAGTCATCATTTCTGCCTACACCCTATATGCATCTGATGTTCTCTCTTGCATCAAATCCATAGTTCTACAATATTTATCATTGTGGCCCACTGACTTGCAAAAGTTTCAATATGAACTCTTTGGGACTATCTAGTATTTCTGCATCATTGGGGAATGATATGGATCGTGGCCTGGTTTCTTACATATTTTTCACCTTATTCCTCTTGTTGGTAATGTATTTGGCATTTCTGTTGTCATATACTATGCGAATGTTGGACATTCATTCTTATGGTGTCCTTTCGTCCTGCATGTGGTACACCAAACGGCTTCTTTCTTTCCCTTGCTTTTTTTCTGGTTTAGATGGAACATTAATTTCTTCAAATCCTCCTTCAATTCTTCGATGGCTTGATCTATCTGCTGATATTGGTTTTCTTCCAGTTCCAGGGCTTCCTGCAGAGCCTCTGCATGTGTCTGAAAATTGTGTGAATCTTTGTTCAATATCTCATACAGATTATCCTAGTTTCTATCTAATTTCTATCATCTCGTTCATGTATTGATCCTATGAACTTGGCTTTTGAAACTCATTTATCAACAATTTTTTTATGTCCGCAATTGTTCTCATTGTCCCAGGTGGATTGTTTGTAGCTAGACACATATACCAATACAGTGCATGATCCCTTAGTGTAATCACTAGTTGTGCAAGTTTAGTATCTTCGTATGTGATCTATTTTGCTTCCTAAATCTTTTCACAGATAAACAATTGTTTTTTTGGGTCCTCCGATGCTTATCCTTTGAATTCCGGTAACCTGATGGTGGTATCCCGTCCTTCCATCCTGAATGTTGAACTAATACCTTTGTGCATTGTAGATACTTGACTAGTGCTTCCAGAACTATCTCATTCATTTGTTTTTCCTTGTGTAGATGTACTTCATGTTGTCTTTCTTTGCCCAAAATTTGATTTCCTAAATAGTTGTGTTCTCTTTGGTGTATTAGTCGCACATGGGTTTATGGGTTCCACACTCACATTAATATGGATAGGATTGTTGCCTTCTCTTACCACTCTTGGACCTCTCCTCTTCCTCTCATATGTTGCGTTTCCTCAATCTTCTACACATCCTGGATATCCTCTACCTCTTCTTCATCACTCACCAAGCATTCCCTTGCGGCTATGGCTCTCTTCTTTTTATTCACCTTGTATTTGTAGGGTACTCCACTGCATGTATTTTCATATGTCGCCATGATCCACTTGATCTGTCCATCTTCCATCATGTTTGGGTCTAAGGGTTCCTCATTCTTTCCTTTATCCACTACTCCTTCCATTTCTCTTCTTTCTGTCAGTGCTTCCCACCTTCCCCCATGCATGCAGGGAAGTTTAGCTATCCGACTCCATAGTCATTACACCTTTGTTGTATATAAGTATCTTAATAGAAGTATACATAGATCTAATATACCTTCCTTGAGGCCCATGTAGAAACTCTTTCTCTACTACGTTGTATGACTTCATTGTATCGATTGCAAATTATGTTATAAAGCCTGCTACAATACTATTGAGCCAAAATTCTACTGCGTGGGTGAATTTTTTGTTCACCTGCTGTAACTGCTCAATATTAATTGAGGTCCACTCTAACTGTCAGATCTGGTTTGTTGTGTGGTTATCCTTCAACCTCAATATCCAATACTGCAATAAGTGTGGAAAATCACAGAAAAAGACTCCATGCAAATTAGTAAACACATATTTCTCAAGGTATTTGCACAGTATTACTATAGGGTTTTTGTTGTCTTTCTGCGCAAACTCCAGCTCCTTTTTCTTCAGCCAACTTTCAATCTTTGTTTTTGTGGGATTCCAAGGTCTCAACATCCTCTTCTAGCGGTTCATTCTTTTCACCTCTTCCTCGTCTGATTCAGTATTCTTTTGACCCTCCTTTCGCAAATATTACAAATTTTCAACAGATCCCATCTACTCAATCCCATCTTCTGATAAACCTACGGTAATATCATGTATGTCCCAGTGTAAAGTGCAATAGTTTCACACTTGTAGGTGGCAGCATGTTCCGAATGACCGTAACTTTAGTTGGGTCTACCAGGACTCCTTCTCTGCATACAACATGGCTTAGAAGATTTCCATGTGGTACACAAAAGATGCACTTTCTTAGATTCATATATATTTGTAATTCATGACATCTATCAAACATTAGCTAGAGTAGCGCTACATGTTCTTCTAGCAGGCTGTATAATGTCCAATCATCGATGTAGACCTCTACAAACTTGCGGATGAACTCTCAAAATGTTGCTATTATGATCCGAGAGAAGACTTTAGGGGAGTTATTTAAGCCAAAGGGCATTATGTTGTATGCAAATGACCCCCATTTAGTTATGAATGTGTTCTGCAATTCTAACTTGGTGATATCTTGAGAATCCTTCAATAAATGAATAAGATTATTTTCCCACAACCTGATCTAAGACTTCGTCACTAAAAGGTTTTGGAAACGGATCATGCACACATGAAGAATTCAGAATTTTTTAGTCCAAATAGACCTGAATGTCTTATGTATCTTTCTTGCTCTAGATAACTATGGGGCTATTCCACTTTTCTTTTTCGATTGGGAAAATAAGCCATGTCGCAAGAATTTTTTCTACTTCCTTCTTGACCTTCTCTTTTATTTTAGGATTAAGGCGGTATGGTATGTGCTTCACAGGTCTTGATTCAGGTTTCAACTCGATTTTCATTTCTCCCATGGCTCCTTTTATACCTTTCAATTCTGAGAATGTTTTTGGAAACAAATCCTCATACTCCCACAACATGTTGTGTACTTTATTCATAGTTTTCTCATCCCAGTAATATCTTATAGAAATTATCTTAGGATTATTTGTACTCCATATGTTAACTTTCTGCATCTTCATTGAATGGTTGTAGGAGCTACATGTGTGACTAGGTATAGTATCATGAATCTCTCTATTGTCTTCTATTTCTTTAACAATTAAATTTCTAAGCTCTTCTAAGTCATCAATGTTTTCCAGCTCTTTATCAATTTTACAGCAAGGTACATATATATTATCATATTCAAGACTCATACTAGGTTGAAGAAATTGAACATGGTAAACACATACTACTTGACTTGATCTCTTTTTGAAAATGTCTGTAAAAATCATTTCTCTCATTCTTTGGAGGACTATGTTGAGCTCGGGGTACTTACTTGTAAAGAAGAAATCCTTGCAAAATTGGTCCTGTAAGTTCTTCCAACAGCTTGTTTGTCTTCTGGTTTCCTCATGTATATACCAGGATTTTGGGACTAGATCCAATGAGTGGAGAAATACCTAAACCCATAGGTGAGAGGGTACTTCCGCAACTTGCCATTGTTTTAAGTAATTCTCAATATGGAATTTAGGGTCAGACTATCCATCGAATAGTTGTGCATCTTGAAAATCTATATTCATCTCTTCTTTTAAATGATCCCTACTTTGGAATCAACATCATATGGCTTGCTTCACGTCTTCTCACTCCGTAATCAAGGATTTATGAGTGGCCCACCATCTAGCAGGGGTATCTTGCAAGGATAAGTCAAGAAAAAAGATCATTTGATCCATCGCTATTTTCTTTTCCATGCTGGCAAGAAAACTATGTACCTCTAAGGTACCATCATATGTCAGGTGTTCTATGATCTTGGTTCCAATCCATATCGTTGTTATGATAGTTTTGCATCGTCTTGAGGATCGTTTGTATGAGCCATGTTGCCAACTTTCAAATGATAAATCTGAATCCTCGTCAGAAGACTATATGCTTCTCCAAATTGTCGATCCATCTGCAGTGGGATTTATGTAATTTGGTCTCATTCTTGTTGTTATGGTGTATAATTGGTCAAGAGCATCTGATTCCATATTGTTGTCCAATGGTTCAGTGTATCTAGGCCCTAAATACATATCTAAGGGTTGAACTACTTTTATCCCATCCGCTTCAAATGTCATTGTGTCCCTCTTTAGATCAATGATAGCATAGTTGTTGTATGCCTAATCAGTTCTAAGAAGAGTAGGGTAGGGATCCTTATCTCCCATGATTTCAATTAATTCAAAATTGGTTGTGGTTTTGACTCTTACAAATTCAATCTCCACATTTTCCATCCTTCCTACTGGGAAAATGCAATATTGTTTTTCCATTCTCAACTGGGTGGGGGAATATACTAACTAAGGTTTTTCCAAATCTTCCTAGGTATTTTTGGGTATTATGTTGACATTAGATCCCAAATCTAGCATGACATATTTGATCTCAAAATCATCTAGCTGGGATTCTAACCTAAATTATTTTCCTTTGTGCACCTTTCTTCCTTGTATTCTCTGGGTATTCTTGTCAAGGAGGTTGGTCCTTACTATGGGTTATAGGGTTCCCTCATTTCCCAGTATTAGGTACAGGGTGTTGCAAAAAAAATTCATAAGTTGGTCATCCCCTAGGATATCAAAGAACAATTGAAGCTAGAGATTGATTACGCTTTGAGACTACTCAGGGTGTCTTTTTGGAATTATAGAGTTTCTAGATATCGGTGGTGAGGTAGGGCCTTGTGCAAGTTTAGGTTCAGAGGTGAATTTAGGGGAATTATCCATTATCTCTGGATTAGGGATACTCTTAAATATTTCTATTGCATCTTTGATGAACAACTTTTGTTTCAAAGGGTCATACATGTCATCCTTCGGAGTTTCTTTCTTAATATTCGGTTAAATGTCTGCATCTGCCCTAGCTTTTTATCCTCCACGAGTAATGATGTTGATATTAGGTAGTTGTTCCTCGATTCCCCCTTTTAGTTATGATATTATTAGGTTATCTCCTCATTGACAAACCCGATCTTCCCATTTCGCGATTAGTTATGGGAAGTCTTCGGTTGCATGCCCATTATTTCTACAATGAGAGAACCCTGGCCATCTTGGGTAAGGTAAATCTATATCCAAGTGACCTTGTTCATTGCATTTGTAACATCGACTCGATCCTCTTCCTCCATTTCTTCCTCCTCTGAATCCATCTCTAACCCCACCTCCCTATCCTCTTCCATGTCCTTCCAGGGTTTCGTTTATTTATAATGTTATCCGATCTAATATATTAGCAAGCACATCCAGTGATATACATTTATTTGTATCATGGGTCATATATGCACATAAGTCGCAATGTATTGTATTGGGTGCATTCATCTACTTCTTCATAATAGAAAACTACCTCGTCAAATGCCCATGTGTCCGACAAATCTCACAAAACTCAGCTAGCTAAGATGTTTGAGTGCTTGATAAGGTATGGTATAGCCCTGTTGTATGGAATGGTGGAGTCATAGATACATGCACAACTCCTCATGATGGTCCTGGAGAGGGTCCCATCGGTTTGTGAGGAGTTTCCATTCCCCTCATGCGCAGACAATCATTTTCCATATTCCCTTCTTTGTAGTATATTGTGCACCAAACCTGAGGTCATCCTAGTGTTGGTATCGTTAATTATTGAATCTTATCCGTTAGCATGGATATTTTTCCCTATATTTGAAACAAATTTGCATCCACTAGAGGCTTGGTCAGCCTCAGACTCCCTGGATAACCTATCATGGATTTGATCTTCATTGATTGTTCCAATGCATCTGTTAAGGTGGATATCTGGTTCTTTTTTTAGAGGAATTCTCTTCAGAGGTATTAATCCTTGGTTGTACCATTATCTCTGGTGATATTCATGAATTGGATGTGTTAACCTCCCAATAGCATCTTTAAATTTATGACTTTACTCCCAGAAATTTTCTCCTTCCCTTTATTGAATCTCCCACAACTCAGAGAGATCTTGTTGCTCTAACTGAGATAGGTTTAATTCAACGATGAACTTCAAAGGAACTTGGGCAAGGGTGAATTCTTTTCCTTGAACTCTTATTTCAATATCCTTCATGTACCACTTAAGGGCACGGCCCCTCAAGGTAGTCTGAAACTATACTAACTTGTTTGAATCGAGATTCCCTTTGGATCTCCATATGGCTTCACATAAGAACCAATGTTGCTCTACATCCTTGTCCCCTTTACCCCATAACTATGGGTATTGGTCGATTGAGCCTCCCATATTTCCATCCATTCTAGGTCAGGTGATCGAGCCTCCCATATTTGCATCCATTAAAATAAAACTTAACGGTCCTAGTTGTGATATGCCTAGGGATCCCAATATCCTCTCAGTGTTTACACTTATAGAATGCAACTGAATAATTGAATGCAATGGAATAGAACTGTCATAAGTATGTGGTGTATAATTTACCATGGGTATAGAGTACACCTAGGGGACGGGTGATTCATGGTTGGTTCCATTGACTTCTGAGTGGGTTTTGTTGATTTGGGCGGTCTTGTTTTCTTCCTCTGGAGCAGCCTTCTCGGCCTGATTCCAGATGTTTCCTGATATCAGGGATGAATATTCTTGGTATCCTGCAAGGTCGAGACCTACTTTGTCTTCCATTTATTTTTCACACTCCTCTTCTCGTCCACCCACCTAGGGACTCCTTCCTCTTTTCACTTCTCTCTACTACAATATTAGACTAGTCAGTCTTTCATGTCGTCTTACCTTCCTCTACTCTTTCTTATTTCTTTCATATGTTCCTCTTGATATGATTTCTTTCTACAAAACCTCAGACTTCTTTTCTTCTTTATTTACCTTTTCGCGCCACCACTTCTCAATTATGGTGTCTCTTCTCAAGGCTCACTCGTTTCTTGCATTTGTTTCTTGATCTTCCCCCATCTATCAAATAACCCTTTCCCCTTCTTAGGTCATGATCCTACCCCAAAATCACCCTACACCAAGCATAGGTGTTTGGGTTTCCATCTCATTCGAGGGAATAGCTATCATCCCCTCCTCCATCAAGACTTCTTTGATCCACAGGGGAATTTCCCTCAACAGTCTTTTATGTGCACCTTTCTTGAACATTTCTTTTGCCCCTAAAAAAGATTGGTGATTCCCAGCTATGAATTAAATGATATATCCTTCCTTATTCATTTTAACCAAGAAATCGACTACTCGTGTAATATGGTGATCCAGATAATGAAGTGTTTGCAATATTTTTTGTATCCCAAGTACAGGTCTTCTTGATGCGTTCTTTGAATTTTGGGGCTTCTTGTAGCCGATATATAAAATGGAATAGTTCTTCTGGGATTTTACCCATAATATCTCATACTGGTCACTCGATATTTCTGAATAGAAGATAGATTATCTTGTAGCATTCACTCTTTTACCTCGCAACTTTGCTTCCTTCCATATAAAGGCATCACAATTTTATTCCCACTATTGGTGAACATCATATCTATAGATCCATGGAAGCATCATCCTTACAGTTTCCCTTTTAAATCACAGGTCCCGGCAACAAAACCATTTTGTTGTCGCAAAAGTGATAATACCAATGTCATCTTACAATTACCAACAAAAGGTACTAATGTAGTCTAGAGCGCTCGAATTTTCATCTTCATGGGAGGGAATATGTCTCACCCAAAGCGTAATCGAGACGAGAAAGAGAGGGAAGGGTAAAGAGAATACTTAAACAAATCTTTGAAGTATCAAGATTCATGTTAGTCTTGCATAAGATAGATTAAACCTGTAGCATTTCTAAACATTTCCTAACTGAGAATAAAGAAACAGGGTTCTGTTTCCATTCACAAGGAAGCAGTTAAGCATATCAGACATAAAAGATAATACATAGTAGCATTTAAGAGAATCAGAAGACTAAATACACAAGATATATTTGAAATTTGGGCCTCCAATTGTATTAGCATATCGAGTTCTTCTCACATATTGAGTCACATATAAAAATAATAAGTGGATACTCCCCAACTAGTGTGAGACAAGGTTATCTCAATCCCTTTCTCTTTCCAACTCTACAATAATACAGAACTCTATTACATTGACAGTCTAGTTCTTACCCAGATATCAAGACTCAACCAAGCTAACAACAAGAATGATAACAACAATGACTCTAGAAAAAACAACAACAAAAAAAAAAACCTATTACAATCATATCGATCTCGTATATATAATTCGATCTATGTTTTCTTGTTGAGAACCTAAGAGTTCTCTCTTCTTCTTGATCTTGTTGCAACTTATTTCTTCAAAACTGATGTTGCGTTGTCCTTCCAACCACTTTTTGTTTCTTCCTTTAGTCTGTTTTCTATCTCCTAAGTAGCTTGCACAACTTTTGTTTACCAAAATGAAGCTCCAACATAACTTGCGCAACTTCTATTCATCAAAACGAAGCACCCAAAAATTGAGCATGTTATGTAGCCAAGAATAAAATCTTCTCTATACTCAACAAGAATCTCACCCGTAGAACAAATATCCCCACCCTAACAAGACCAAGGGTCTCCTACACAAACTATAGAAACCATCCTAGGGAAAACCTTGAAAATCAACCAGGGACTGACTGAATAACAAAAGGAGAGACCTGTTGAAGTGATGCAAAATAACAATGATGCCTTCCCCTGGGACTCCTATGACATGAAGGGATTCCATCATGACTTATGCACACACCACATATACATTAAGGAAGGATTCAGACCCATCCACCAGCCCCATCGTTGGACGAATATGGTACTGAAAGACATAGTTAAGGAGGAGCTACATAAATTTCTCATAACCAGCTTTATCTGGCCATTTTTTTA
Organism: Picea glauca; assembly: GCA_000966675.3. Classification (NCBI taxonomy): domain Eukaryota; kingdom Viridiplantae; phylum Streptophyta; class Pinopsida; order Pinales; family Pinaceae; genus Picea; species Picea glauca. The sequence continues at coordinate 71,975 of JZKD02S1672789.1, forward strand.
TAGTCAATGGGTCTCCCATCTTGTCATGGTAACAACAAAAAATGGTAATTAGAGAATTTTTGTCGACTATAGAGAAATTAACAAGGAAACACATAAGGACGATTTCCCACTTCCATTCATTGACCAGATCCTCGATACATTATCAAAAAAAGAAATAATTCTCTTACATCGATGGATTTAGTGGGTATAACTAGATCCAGATTGCACACAAGGATCAAGACAAAACAATGTTTTCCTGTCCATGTGGGACATTTTCCTATTGTGTTCTACCATTCAAGCTATGCAACGCCCATGCCACTTTTTAAAGAGTTTTTATTGGTATATTCTCTGATTTAATTCATGATTGGGTGGAGATATATATGGATGATTTCATGACATATGGTAATGAATTCGATGAGGCATTAGAAAATATAGAGAAAACATTGATAAGGTGTAAGGAATTAAATGTTTCCCTCGTCAATGAAAAATGTGCAATGATCTTGACTCATGACATTGTATTAGGACACTGCATCTCAACTAAAGTCATCCAAGTGGATCCAAAAAAAATCAAGGTAATCTTAAACTTCCCAAATCCATATTCACAAAAACAAGTACGGAGATTCTTAGGATAAGAGGGTTATTACCGTCACTTTATTGAAAATTTCTCATGAACTTCTCGTCCATTATTTTCTTTTCTTACCAAAGATTATGAGTTTTTATGGACATAAATATGCCAACATGCACTTGATGAATTGAAAATTAAACTGTATAAGGCTTATATTTTAAGAGGGTTTGATTGGTCCCTCTCGTTTCATATCTCCATAGACAAATCAAACATTGCTATTGGAGTTGTTCTAGAAAAAATGGAAGGAAAGGATCCATATACAAGATACTACATCAACAATAATATATCGCCTATATAACTGAATTATATGGTAACAAAAAGAGTTTATTGCGGTAATACATGCAATTAATAAATTTTAGCATTACATTATAGGATATCCAGTAATATTTCATATTGATCATGCTTCCATAAAATATTTAATGAATAAACCTATCACCAATGGAAATGTAATTAGGTGGCTATTGTTATTATAGGAATATGATATAACCATATTGAATAAACTAGAAAAATATAATGTAGTGATTGATTTCCTTTCAGGACTTACATATAATGAGAATCAACCACTTGTAGAATATTATTTTCTTGATGAGCACCTATTTTCGATTTCTACTAAAAATAATTGATTCAAAGATATCGTTAATTACTTCTATTCAAGTAGACTCCCACACCATTTATCTCCAAAAGAGAAACATAACATCTTCAGACAAAGTTGGATATTCTCATGGATCGACGATTGTCTCTTCCACACAGGATTGGATCTCATTATCATAAGTTGTGTGTGAGAAGATGGCATCCATGAGATCTTGAAATATTTCCATGTTATTCCATGTGGAGGACACTTTGAAAACAAGAGGACTGGGTACAAGGTACTCCACCAAGGGTATTATTGGCCCACTATATTCAAATATGCCAAGGAATATGTAAAGAGGTGAAATAGTTGCCAATGCATGGGAAGACCAGTGCAATCAGATGATATTTTGTTACAACCATAGTTGGTATTAGAACCCTTTGACAAATGGGCCCTTGACTTTTAGTCTTGATCAATCCTTCTTCCCACCGTAAATTCTACATCCTAGTATGCATAGATGATGACAAAAAATAGATGGAAGCCAAGGAAAACCCAGTTGCAACAAAACAAGAAGTATTAGTATTTCTTCATGAAGAAATATTCACAAGATTTGGGATACCTCAGGAAATATTTACTGATGGAGGAACGCAATTCACTTCAAGACTCATTAGAGACTTGATGGACAAATAAAAAATCAAGCACAGGGTTACCACACCATATTACCCTCAAGTCAACGGACAAGTAGAAGGGACAAATAAAATCCTTGAGTCTATCATCATGAATACTGTCAAACTACACCTCAAGGACTAGGCTGACAGACTACCCGAAGCTCTATGGGCCTACTGGAAAATGTGGAGAACTACTATTGGCTTCACCCCATATGAATCGGTGCATGGAAAGAGAGTACTACTACCAATTGAAACAAATATCCAGACACTTATAACATCCGTACAACTTGGAATGAACCTAACTAAAGCTCAGAAACATATACTTCTACAGATCAACGAATTAGATGAAATTTGTCAATATGCCTTACACCACACAACAATAATACAACATCAAATATCTCGGTGGGATGACAAGTTCATTAAGAAGAAGAAATTCAAAGTTAGAGACTGAGCCCTATTATTTGACTCCAGATTCAAGGATTTCAAAGGGAATTTTCGCACCCCATGGCTCAAGACTTATAATATTGATATTGTATATGAAAATGGAGCTATCAAAATTCACACCATCAACAACAAGAGAAATCCTCTAATAGAAAATGGACATATGATTCAATTTAATCATAAACCCCTATCCAAGGAAGCCTTTCTGAATAGGATCACTAGTGGATAGATCGACAATGACTTGGATATTGTAAACAAGGTGGGGAACCCCTATTGAGTGATCCATTCTTCGTGTTAAAAGAAACCATGTGCATATATATATATATACACACCCATGTATAAAAACCCTTAGGGGAATTCCTAGGGGGCATGCTTTATGAAAATCAACTTATGTTCGTGCAGGTCATGTTAGGAAAAAAAATCGAGAGAAATAAAGAAGGGAACTTCATGGTTTTGTGATGGTTATATCATAATATTTTTTATCGAATTTTAATAAAGATTTGTTTTTTTTCTAATAAATTTTTCAGGATATGCAGGGGAGAAGAATTTTGTTGCAAATCCTATTGCTGCAATTTTGGCTTGTTGCAACTCATGTTGTTGCAACCCTTTCTGATCCTATTTCTACAACTTCCACTGCTACAACTCTTGTTGTTGTCACTCCTTTTGTCACAAATATTCATATTTCTACCACAATTTCACTGATAAGACATTGACATCTGATTGGGAAAAGGATGAATACCACCAAGATACATGGACAAGTTGTAGTTATGGCCTACATATTGCAATAGTTTTGTCATCTGGTGCAACCCTGTTCTTGCTGCAATTCTTCCTGTCGTTCCAACTTCCATTGCCGCAACACCTAGTGTTGTAACTCTCTTCCAAACCATCAATGTTGCAACTCTTGTTTTCATCACTGTTGTTGCAACTCTCGTCCGCACCATTGATGTTGTAACTCTCATCTATATCACTATTGTTGCAACTCTCTTTTGTGTCACTACCACTATAACTCTCATCCACATCTTCACTACTACACATCAGATGGATAGAATAAGTGACCCCCAACACCGATGTTGAGATTATGTCCAACATGACTCCAGAGACGTCACTCCAACTCCACTAGAGAAAAAAAGGTTGATTGATCATGGGACCAAGCCAGCAGTACATTACTCGTACAAGGGAAATCCACTTAAAGTAATAAAGGACATGTACATTTTCCAATAGAATGTGTAATGAATAAAATTTAAGTGGCATATGTTTCTCTTATTACCACCACCACCATAATTTCCACCCTACACCATAATTTCCATAATATCTACCATTAACACCATAATTGGAAATCCCCCACTCGTCTAATATCCATTTCCCTTTGCAATCACAAGAAATTGGATTTAGGAGAACTAAGAAACCATGGAATCACTAATACTTGAGCCATATGACCATATTGGGAAAATTCTCCACCAGGTTGGATGGATGGAGTAAGTACAATGTTTGAATGGGTACAACAACAAAGTTGCCTTGGAATTCACTATAAATTTCAGGGAGAAACAATCTATGGTAGCAGGTACCCTGGTAGAAGTAAAAAAAGAAATAGTGGCAGGAGTTACAGGCTTGCAACAGACAAGTGAGAGGTGGTATTCTAGAAGAACCTCCAAGCCCAAAATCCTGCGATAATTTATTGATCCTGGAGAGGCATTTATTAAGAAGGGAGCAAGGTTTTATAGGAGATTTTTTCCACACCCATGGCAAGATGTGACCACATTTGTGAAACATTATTTCACATGTGAAGGTCTCTATGTGGATGTTTACCTCCACCATGTTTGGATATTAGACGACCTCATACATGGTAGCCCCATCAATATGTCATATTTCATTTCCAAAACTTTGCAAACCATGGCAGCATTTGTGCAAAAATCAAAGAATATCCATGACTCTATTTCACACCATGGGAGTATTAAGTTGTTGGTGGAATTTTCCCTACCCAAAGAGGGTCGAACATGGAATAACATTATCTCGACATCATCTACAGTTGTAGATGATGTGGTGGCTACGCTTCCAACACAAAAGGAAGCAGTGGTTTCACTTTCGGAACTAGGGAAAGCAATGGCTACAACTCAATCCCCAAAAAACAGTGTGACATATATAGCAACCCCAACTACTGACACTCCTCAAAAAAACATCACCAGTAGGGAAGCTACAACAAGGGGGCATAGTAATACAACCTTGAAAAAATAAAGCCACGATAGTGATGTCGAGGTCACTAGCAAAAAACCATCCACAAAGAGATTAATAGGGTACAAGAAGAGGAGAACCTATGTTAAAAAAAGAAGAATAATCAGGTACACCTCCACGGCTACAACTCAGTAAAAAAAAAAAAAACTCTCAGACACACAAGAACTAGCGGAAGGGAATAACTTGGAAGTCAATGGAGGAATATATACATAGGATCTTGTTGACCCACAAGAACCAACAAGCGGAACTATTCGAGAATGGCTTGTCACCATATTTGAAGTATATACAGAAGAGGAGGAACCTTAACCAGAGACTCTTATTGATATAGAAGAATGAGTAGGAAGCACTTATGGGGAACGGTTTTCCAATCCACAAGAGAAAGAGGAACTAGAAGGGTCTTCCAAAGGAACCAAAACTAGAGGCTCTTTCTGATACACAAGAAACAGTAAGGATCACTTCTAGGGAAAATTCTTCCAACCCACAAGAATCATATAATGAAGAACCAGAACCAGAGGCTCTTGTTGATCCATAAGAACCAACAAGAAGCACTTCCAGGGAAGGGATTACTAATCCAAATCTCAAGAGAAAGTCACCCTCGAGCTGGGGATAGGAATCCAAAAGACAAGGGTTCCTTTCACAATTCACTCACAACCTAATATCACACAACCCACTAGTATTCTCTTACAGCTATCTTGAATTTCCTCCATCTCTCTTCCTCTTGACCTTCCTAACCCAAGGAATGTACCCCTTCACTACTCTCAGTCCATTGGGTGCCCATTCATTTATCAGTGTCTCTATGGAATAGGTAACTATGAATCTCTGTGTTGGGAACTCACTGCTAGGAAAATCTACCAGGAAAAACAACAATAAACAGTTGTTGTTCTAGTAAAACTCACCCATGAGTTAAGTCTTCAGGATTGACAACTTGGCTCTTCTATATTCAACTCCATAATGTTGCAAAAACACTCCATCATGCTCTATAATTCACCTATCATTGTTGGTCTAGCTATAGTTCTCTTTTTCCTTTCTCTCCCCTTGTTGTTCATGCAAAACTGAATGAGTAAAAATTGCCTATTCTCCCCCATCCGAATTTTTCCTCTATTTTTTCAAGATAGTTGACTTCTCACTTTACCCAATCTTTACTATACTGTATCCCCATGCTTCTAATAACTATGGATGTGACTTCTACACCCACCCCCTGATAGGTATTCAATGATTGGGTTGTCATACACTCAACCAAAAAATAGAAGGTTCTCCCAATGATGATAAAATTCATAAATATGGGTTTAGATTAATACCCACAATTGATTTCCTCCTTGGACCCCTCTTGGACACTCCTAGACATTCCCCTCTCTTGTGGATAAATTAATGCTCGTCTTTGTCCATATTCCTAACAGTTGGTATCACATTATATTTATTAAAATCAGAAAATGCAATTTGAATATTACATCACTTGGCCATAGCCATATTCATATCTACATTATGCATTAATTAAATTGGGTATCATAGTTGGTGTTAGCACTCCGTAAATCTGTTCGGCTAATAAATAGATGATGAAGGTAACTTTTTCAACCAACTTTGAGACCTGAAACTAGCCTTTTGGATCTGGAGAGGACTCTATCGAGAGGCGTGATCCCCGCGTGGGATATGGCTCTTAAAACAATGGCTAGATTTAACACCTTTGATATAGTGGGTTATGGTTATATTGGCGCAATAAAGTAAGACTTGGGCTATGGAGTCGATTCGAGAAAATGACAGAAAAAAATGACTCGGTGACTGAACTTAAGAGGATAAGGATAAGCGAGCAACAGTCTTCAGTGTAAAATCGAAATGTTGCAGGGAGAAAATACATGAAGTAACTCGGAGCACCACTGCGGGTGAATTCAGAGTTAACTTTTAGAAGAAAATGTTTTGTCTAAGTGGTGCGAACAAGGGGCATTGCGCCACGAATCCACAGGTTCGAAAATTCATTCTAAAATAGACAGAAAAAAGATATGAAAAAAGATAATAGGAAGCACATACACAAGAAAAGGAAAACAATATATCCAACTGCTACAATTACAATATTTTCATCAAAGTTACAGGACTTTTGCATTAAGTTTCGGTCGAACTCAAATTGCATACAATAGCTACTGTATATACCAATTTTTTCCAACCAACCTCGTTTACATGAAAATGATCCCTATATATAGAAATATAATGTCACCCTTGGCTGCTATTGTCGAACTACTCCCTCCTAGAATCATGGATCCATTATCTTTGAAAGAGAACAATAACTTCAACGGATTCACTAAAAATAGAAAACCTGACTTTTCCAAATCATAATCATAACCGAAATATTCTTTACAGTGATTGATCATGATCAAAATTCAACTATATGGTTGTGATGAGTCATCATGTGAATTTGTGGGCACTCTGTCATCCCTGCACAACAAGTCTGCTACGCAACAGTAACCTACAGCAAAAATGCAATGGAATGTGCAACAAACTGGGAAAATAGGCGTTAATTATGACATCATATCTCACAGATAAAAAACTATTTTTAGAAACTAAGAGATATTTTTGTAGTTAATCTCATTATAAAGAAAAGTGTCTCTTTTTGTCTTTAAATTCATCTCCAGTGGGATGGAATACGTGTCGCAAAAACATGTCTCGGATAGGAAATCATAAAAGATGAAAAATAAGTCTCAAATATTCCTTCGAATCTCCCAATCCATGACACATTTTGAAAATATGAGAGAGGTTTTTATTATTTGGTTTGTTCTCGACAAAAAACTCTTGAGGATTTTTAAAATTCATCTCTATTTGGTCAGAAATTGATCTTGAAGTTGACCACTAAACCAGTCATTTTTGCAGTGCGACCTGTAGCCTATGCACAGGGATATCCATTGTGCGATGGAATCCACTGCACGATGACATCCTTTGCACGAAAACATCCTATGCATGATAGCATCCCATGCGTGATATCCCACTGTAGGATGAAATCCACTGCACAATGAAATCCACTGCACGAAAAAAATCCATTGTGCGACAAAAATCCACTACCTGACAGAATCCTTTGCGTGGTGAAGCACTCTACACAACGCGTAGAAAATTTTGCAGCGTGGAGTTTCATATGGAAATGGAAATAATAAATGAAAACCTTCATTTTTAAACTGACCCTTCGAGATGTTAGATGATGCTAAGCATAAAAACAATATGGGTGCTAACAGGCATGACTTTGCAAATTGTTGACAAACCTCTAAACTTAGCTATGAAAATCATGGTGCTAACAGCTGGCTCCAATGGGGATGATATCCTCCCAGTGAGGTAGCAAAGAACTCGTAGACCCTATGCCTATCCATTGGGATGTTCCCAAAACCATTGAAAACTCTACTCTGACCTATCGCATGTATCTGTTGAAAACCTAAAGCTATATATGTTCCAAACTAAAATATGAAACTAAGTTGAAAATGAAAAATGCAGATTGCTAAACGAAATGCCCATAGTATCGAGATTATTTGCACTCCTACCTACCCTAACTGTTGAAAAGGATGTCAATCAAGTGAAATCAAAATGCCAATGAAACCATGCAAGAAATTTATCCACTTTTTTCTTTCTTTTCACATGCTTGCTCCAAATCCTGTTTACTGAAAATCCATTCAAAAATTTATCTATAAATTCAAATCTCAAAAAATTAAAAACATTGGGACTGTTTTCCACCTCCAACAAAACTGCAAATGGATCCTCTAGAACATACATAAAACAAAATTCATGTTTCACCCCTTCCACTTCATCCTTTTTTCATGTAATTCAACCTGATGATACCACAAAAAGGCTGAAAAATATGTTGAGATTGTTGGAAACAACAATATTCTGAATTAGAAGACAGTGTTGGCTGAAATGAAACCCCTAGTGGAAAGAAATCCATATCTAACACTGATGTTGATTGACCATCATATTTATTTCCAAGATGGTAGTTGATCATAGGCTGCAAATATGAACTGAAATAACCTTCCATGTAATCAACAACAGGGTCATTAAAGGTATGAGAAGGTTGTCGATCCTCTTCACTGATAACAATTTTCTCATGTAAAACAATGTCACTATGAATGCAATCAGACTTCACTGCTTCCTTTGTTATCTTATGATTTACTTTCAACTATTCAAAAGAAGAAAAACATAATGGAAGACATTTTTCATTTGCAAGTCCACTGCTTTCTTCATATTCAACATTAGGCCTGGAGGATTTCTTATTTGAAACATTATAAACACTTTGCTTCAAAAATTCGAAAGAAGCAAAACACAATGGCAAGGTTCTTTCACCTAATTCAAAACCTCCTTCATTTTCTTCACTACTATCATATGCACATTTTTCAATTTCTTTGGATTGTTGAACATACTCATTTCAGATTCATCTTCGACCAATGCCTGCAATTTTGAAATGACAATACCTTCTATATAACAAGTAACAGGTCCATTAAACACATGAGAGTATTGTTGCAATTTCTTGTCAATTTTTTCCCATGAATCAGTGTGATTTTGCATCAGCACACATTGTTTTGCTTCAATGATGATCTTAGAATTTTCTTTCAACAATTTAAATAAAGAAAAGAATAAAGGAAAAGAATTTCCTTTAGCTGATTCAATACTTTATTCTTTGTAACTTTGATATGTAGGTTGATTTCCCTCATTACACTGCTGAAAAGGAACATTTTCTGATAGAGAAAATGCAGTTGGTTGTTCTAGGAAGTCAAAACCATGATCATCATCATATTCATCATATATAGGAAAATCAACAACATCTGCAATGTCATCTAACAATAAAAAGCTTGGGACATCAACCTACTCTTCAACAATCTGATTTGTAAATTCATTTTCTTGACTGTCTACAAATGAATACATAAAACAATCAGCCCCGTGCTTATCATGAGATGGATCAGAAGCTAAATTAGTATCAAAGAAAATTAGGAGAGTATCTTGTTCTTCAAGTTGATCATCATTATTTGAAAACACATACTCATGACATCCTTCAAGAAAACATATGATATGATCAACCTTCTGCATATTATGTACAGTCTTCGGTTCCTCATTTTTCAATTTCTCATCCAAAATCTGATTTTGTAGCTCCTTACATGCTTGAATATTGTCTTCAACTTCCTGAGCATTGTTGAACATCTGTTTCAAATACATAGACTTCCTCTCCATCAAAAGAAAAGATTATTCTGATTGAAAGGTTGTTACATAATGGAGCATGGAAGCAACTTTAGGAGGTTGGACTTCTTTAGGTAGTTTATAATAAAGACTAGAAAACCTCCTACTGAAATTTGAGATGGTTTCACATTTCATTCTTCTCATGGAATAAAAATATGAAAGGACTAGATCCCATGACTTTCTCTCACCCCAAAATCTATGAAAATCTTCCCTCAATTCATCCCACAAGATAATCGAATGAGGAAGCAAATGTCTGAACCATGCTTTGGCATCTCCTTGTAAGGAATGAGAAAAGGCCCTGATAGAAACATCATCATGTTTGATCTAAAAAAGGTCTATGAAATGCTCAAAGACCTGAATATGTTTTTCAATTGACTGTCCATCAAGCTCTCCATCGAACCTAGGAAGATACTTATAATGTTTCAGAGGAAATTCATGAAGGATGGAAGGAAATTTAAGAGGATTGTATCTTTATTGAATTATTGAGGGTGCAGGGTTAACAACAAAAGGTACAAGCTCAACTTTGGTTTCATTAATCTCACAATAATGATCATGAACATCATATGGATCATTGGAAGGATCTTGGTGAATATCAGTTATACAAGAAGGAGGTATACCTACAGTTTGCAATGAAGGATATACAAAGGTAGGTCTTCAGGATTCATTTAAAATCGGTAAGTGGAGAATTATTCTTTTGAAAAACTTAGGAAAGGAAAAAAAGATATTGATAAAACAGAAAAGTACTTATTGAACTAAACTTAAGCTCGAGTACCTTATTTTTCCATACTGCTCTTCCATTTTTTTGTTAACGAGTCTCATTCTCTAGTGGAGTCTTTGAATCGCATTTGAAGCTTGATTGGAGTCGCCATGAAAAATTTAGCTTTGGATCCTTCTGCAAGTGGAATCACCTTCAACTGATTTTCTGATGTGTGGAGTCGCCAGAGAAAAAATATAGCCAATATGTGCCTAAGTGTTTGCTTCTCTCAAACCTTAGAACTCAACCATGTCGTTCTTTCCCAAGGAAATTTTTCAATTTTTTCTCCGACAATGGTGCCAAAGTGTTAGCACTCCATAAATATATTCGATTGATAAACATACAACAAAGGTAACTTTTTCAACCAACTTTGAGATCTGAAACTAGCCTTTCGGATCTGGAGAGGGCTCGAGAGAGAGGCGCGATCTTCATGTGGGATATGGCTCTTAAAACAGTGGCTAGATTTAACACCTTTGATATAATGGGTTATGGTTATATTGGCGCAATAAAGTAAGACTTGGGCTATGGATTCGATTTGAGAAAATGACAGAAACAAATGACTCGGTGGATGAAATTGAGAGGATAAGGCTAAGCGAGCAACATTCTTCAGTGTAAAATTGTAATGTGGCAGGGAGAAAATACATGAATTAAATCGGAGCACCGTTGCGGGTGAATTCAAAGTTAACTTTTAGAAGAAAACATTTTGTCTAAGCAGCGTGAACAAGGGGTGTTGTGCAGTGAATCCACAGGTTCGAAAATTAGTTCTGAAATAGACAGAAAAATATATGGAAAAATATAACAGGAAGCACATACACAAGAAAAGGAAAACAATACATCCAACTGCAAAAATTAGAATCTTTTCATAAAAGTTACATGACTTTTGCATTAAGTTTCGATCAAACTCAAATTACATACAATAGCTACTGTCTATACCAAATTTTGCCAACCAACCCCATTTACATGAAAATGATCCCCATATATAGAAAGATAATGTCACCCTTGGCTGCTAGGGTTAAACTACTCCCTCCTAGAATCATGGATCTGTTTTCTTTGAAAGAGAACAATAACTTCAACGGATTCACTAAAAATAGAAAACCTGACTTTGCCAAATCATAATCGTAACCGAAATATTCTTTACAGTCATTGATCATGATCAAAATTTGACCATTGGTTTTGATGAGTCATCATGTGCATTTTTGGACACTCTGTCATCCATGTACAACAAGTCTTCTACACAATAGTAACCTACAGCAAAAACACAGTAGAATGCACAGCAAACTGGGAAAATAGGCTTTAAATATGACATCATATATCACTGATAAAAACTATTTTTAGAAACAAAGAGAGGTTTTTGTAGTTAAGCGTTATAAAGAAAAGCCTCTCTTGGTTTCTTTAAATTCATCTCCATCTTTTTGGAATACGTGTCGCAAAAACATGACTCGGACAGGAAATCATGAAAGATGAAAAATAGGGCTCAAATATTCCTTCGAATTTCCCAATCCGTGACACATTTTTCAAATTGGAGGGATTTTTTTATTATTTGGTTTGTTCTCGACAAAAACCTCTTGGGGATTTTCAAAATTCCTCTCCAGTTGGTCAGAAATTGATCTTGCAGTTGACCACTAAATTAGTCATTTTCGCAGTGCGACCTATAGCCTATGCGTAGGAAATAAACTACGTGATGGAATCCACTACACGATGACATCCTCTGGATGACAAAATCCTATCCGTGACAACATCCCATGCGTGACATCCCACTGCACAATGAAATCCACTGCGCGGCGAAAATCCACTATGCTACAGAAATCTACTGCACGACGAAATCCATTGTGTGATGAAAATTCATTGTGCAACAGAATCATTTGCGCGGTGAAGTGCTCTACGCAGCGAATAGAAAATTTTGTAGCGTGCAGTTGCAAATGGAAATGGAAATAATAAATGAAAACCTTCCTTTTGAAACTGACCCTTGGAGATGTTAGATGATGCCAGGCATAAAAACAATATGGGTGCTAATAGGCATGACTTTGCAAATTAATGACAAACCTCTAAAATTAGCTATGAAAATCATGGTGCTAATAGTTGGGATGTTAAATTCCCCCTCCCCTAAAATGGTGCACCCTCCTCAATGCATAACACCATTCTGAAATACATATACAAATTTATATCACAATATTCATAAAATAAAACTTTGAAATCCATTTACTCTCCAACAGCAGTCCCAACAAAAATCTCTCATTATTATCAACCTATTGACCCAAGGAATCTTCCCCCTTCACTTCCTTCAGTCCATCGGGATGCAATATTATTTTATCAAGGATATTAGCACAGGTGACCAGGAATTTTGAGAAATGAATTTGGAACTCTAGCTACCCAAAATGGAGTCTTGCATATTTTTAGCTTCTATTTTCTTCAAAATTGACAAAACTTTGAGGGTATTCCTCCCGCATAGTTTCTTAATTCTCCCATGTTGTGTCTTCAAGATCATAGTAGGTCCATTGAACATTTACCATCCCTATGAATTTGTTTCGAAGCACTTTGACATTCCATTCCAGGATGCATATTGATTCCAATTGGAAATTCCCTTCATTTTCTACCTGTATCATGGTCCAATCAATTATGTGCTTAAGTTCTGGCACGTATTTATTTCATAATGATACATGAAAAAACTTATGCACTCTCAAGGATGCATACAATGTTATCATGTATGCAATTGGCCCTATCTTCTATAGTATTTCAAAATTCCCACAATATCTTGTTGCCAACTTTGGGAAGCAATCCAATCTTATCGTGCTTCTCTTCACTTTCACTTTCAGAAAAAACATGTTCAACCACATTAAAATCTCTAAAAACTTTGTTCTTATCTACATAATTTTTTTTCCTATCCTGGAAAGCCTTTAAAATCTACCTGAGCTTTACCATTTGTTATTCCATTTCCTTCAACAATTCTAGCCCAATGACATCTTTGTCTGTTGGGTTATCCCAACTCGTCGATGCGTTACACTTCCTATCATAAAATGCTTCAAATGGGATCATTTTTAATGAGGCTTGATACTCATTATTGTAATAAAATTCCACTAAGTGGATATAATATTCCCACTTTGATGGTTGGTCCATCACATAAATTTTAAGCATGTCTTCAATGATTTTATTAGTCCTCTTTGTTTTCCCATTTGGGATAGAATTGAAAATATTAATTGTTCATCTTTCTTATTGTTGGGAAAAGACTTTTTGGGACCATTTTTGGGAACTATGCAGTGTGTGCAAAAGAAGGAAAAGAAGATGGTGCACTTTCAAGATCAGCACTCCCAAATAAAGGAAGATAGTTGGAATTCGTTAGGAATTTTGGTCCATCGAAAAGGGCTAAGCCCTATTGTAATAATATAAATATGTAGGGTTCTTTTGAGGTAGTAAGTAATTGAGAGTGAATTAGAGTATGAAGAGCTAAGTACGCATTGTATGAGAGAATGTAAAAGTGAAGAGAGATATATAGAAGAATAGGGGAATGTCAAGGGAATAATGTATTAGCGCAGTGCGCATATTTTGTAAGAGATGACTATGAATAATACAAGAATTTGATTGTTGTGGACATAGCCCATCCTAGGTGACCTGTATTAAATCCTAGTGTATATATGTTATGATTTGTTATGATTTGTTTACTATTTTGTTTATTGTGTGCACATAATGTATGGTTAATATGTCATATGTTATATGTTCTAATGATTATGTGCACATGATATAAAGCATAATGAACAAATGTTAATTGTAATGGATATGATGAATACCTCCCATTCCTTCATGACTATGGAAACCTGTTTCTTGCAGTCCCAATAGATACCTCAGTTGAGACTTCACCTGCTTGCGGGTGATGATGAAAGGTATGGTATCTAAGGCTTTTGTTGGTGAATTAATGTTGAACCTTGGGTCTGCTCATAATGCACCAAAAAATGGTTTCATTTCCAGGACTGAGATCTATGACTAAGGGAAATGTGGAGGTCAACTAAGGAAGAGATCGGACAGTGGCTAGAGTAAAAGGAGCGTGAATTTTCCAAAGATCAAAATAAGAATTTGCAGATTAGTTCAGAGTAGTGGTTACAAAGGTATGTATTTACAAACTTACATGAGGTTTTCTTTGTTGATTTCCCAATAGTCTTGGTTGAGTGGTTACATAGGTTAGCTTAAAATAATGGAACATTTTTCACTGTCGTTCTGAGGACTTGGACCCTTGATTTGATCCGGTAAGTTAATACTATAATTAAATCGATCTTGTGCGCAGTTGATTTCTGGTTGGATAGTGTATAAGGGGGTTATGTTACTGGGTTTTTTATATATTGTACCCAGTCATATAGTGTTTTCAAAAGAGATTTATTTAAAGTTACACACAAAATATATTTGAAATCACTATCTAGTTGGATCAATATGTCGATGTGTGATAAGGGGGTTGTGAATATGGAATCTGATTTCCCTAGCATCTAGGTGCCTCTGCACACATAGGGAGATTGGGGGTTGACCGGGGGATGGTTTGAGTGTAGAAGAGGGATGCAGGAAATAATGAATAAGTAATGGACAGACTAAGAATGATGAGAGAAGAATCATTTTTGACAGAAGAATAGGTTGGAGTATTGCACGGTGGAAATTTTTTATGATATAGAAGGAAAACGACTGTGGCTGATAGAAAAGAGAATCACAATGAGTTTGAGGAAAGAGACATTGGTGTAGTACTCCAAATTGAAGGAATACTACGCATAGAGGAAAAGGAAAAATATCATCATCTCAATCCAGCAAAAGGATATATGGCATAACCAAGTAGCCCCACTCAGGTCAGAATCTGCATTGAACCTATGGCCCCCTATGCGTCTCTAAGATATGCAACTTTGTCAAGAGAACTTGTACTTAGTGAAGGAAAAAATGATAGTAGTAAAGGTAGTAAGAGTAGTGGGGGTAATGAAGAATACTACATAGTACATAATGGTGGGGGTAGACCCCACTTTAAGAATGTCTATCTTTCACGGAGCAGGGATAAAAGATCCAGAACAACACCTTTTTTTTCTATGAAGAAATATGGACCATGAAGAACATCAAGGATGAGAATGAAAAGATCATGAAGTTAGTGATGAAATTCAGAGATCGTGCGTTACTCTGGTATATGAAGTATCAATCCATTGCATCTACAGAATAAGATAGAATGTTGGCAGACATCAAGAAATCCTTGTTAAAAGAGTTCCAGAAACCAAAGTCTGAGTCGCATTTTATTATAGAACTAAAAGAGATTAAGCAATTGCAGAATGAATCAGCATGGGATTTCGACCAGAGATTCAAGATATTGATGTATAGATTGACCTTCTAGATTACATATTAGCAACAAAAGGAATGGTTCATTGTGGGATTGTTAACACATATACGATGCCCCTTGGCGCAGAAGAATATTACGTTGTAGTCTGAATCAATATACATCGCCATGAAACTCGAATCATCCCTTGTAGGAGAAAATGGTGCAGGTGTAACATTCCCAGCTACCAAATTTGGTCACGTCATGCAAAAACTCTATTTTCATCATCTATGATACCATTTTAGTAACCTACCTAGCCTCTAGCTAAGTAACAATACGTCTGAAATTAACATAAAATGAAACTAATACTAGTTAAAGCAATTCTTTTACTGTTAGTCAAATTCTTGTAGCTTACAACTATGAATTAAAATAGATTTATTTACTGTCTTTAACCACAAAAAAAGAAGCATCAATAACATGTTAATAATCAACGTGAATTGCAGCTAAAAAATTCATTACAGTAGCATAAAAATCACTTCCAAATACATGTATTTCATGCATAGAAATTAAATACATAATTTAACATACCAACAAGATAAAAGACTCATCTTTTCACAATAGTTGTGCAACCAATTTCTTGGGACGGGAGTTCCACCCAACCGTAGACCGATTGTTCCAAATATCAACAGCCATTCACCCCAGAGTCGAGGCTAGAAATCCAAAAAAAATGATGGTCTCTCATAGTCCACTCATAACTCATAAATCTCGCAACCCAACTGATATTTTCCTACAACTATCATGATTTTCTACCAACTCTCTTCCTCTTGACCTTTCCTACCCAAGGAATGCACCATTATTTTATCAAGGTTAAGCCAAGGGATGTACCATCCGTTTATTAATGATAACCCAAGGAATGAGCCATTCATTTATCAAGGTCTCTCTAGTACAGTAAGTTAGGAATCTCTCAGTTGGGAACTCAAGGGAAACTGTTACTAGGAAAATTATCAACAAACCAATAGCAAACACTTGTTGTCCTAGTGCAACTCCCCCAGGATTTCACTCTTCAGGCCTGGAAACCTGGATCTTCAGTCTTCCATCTCCAATTTTCTTCAATTACGTTGCATATTTCTCTAGAATTATCCCTCCATGTTTGCATTGACTTCCAACTTTGTTTTCTTTCTCTTTGTCCCCCTTCCCATGCACCAACTTTACTAACTGAAAAAATGTCGCCATGATTTCCCTATAGATTTCCTCCCTTTGGCTTGCCTTTATTGACTCATAGTCTTCCCTAAGTTAATTGTATTCAACCCCCATGTTCCCAATAACTTCAGGATGTGACCACTCACACCCACCCTCTTACATGTATTCAATGATTGGATTTTGGAAACACTCAATCAAAAATGGGAAGATTCATATACAAATAGAAATTTAGGAAAATGGTTTAAATCATTATACATGGGTAATTCCCCATTGGACCCCTCTTGGTCATTATCCTAGACACTCCCCTCTCTTGTGGATTAATTCATCCCCCATCTCTTGTCCATGTCCCCCTTTAGAAGCTGGCATCACATTTTTATTAATAAGACAAAAAAATGCAATTCACATATTACATTTCTTAGCCGTAGCCACATATTTTATCTACATAATCATTAATTAGACTTGGGATTATAGTGGGGATGTTACATCGCAATACTTAGAAAATAAATTCTGCAATTTTTACAATTCCACCAATAGCTCCAACCAAAATCTCATGTTCCTCTCAACTCGTTAACCCAAGGAATGTACCATTCATTTATTAGAGATAACCCAAGGGGTGTACCATCCATTTATTAGGGATAAACCAAGGGATGTACCATTCATTTATCAAGTCTAACCCAAGGAATGAGCCATTATTTTATCAAGGTCCCCAGCGTAGTTGGTCAGAACTTTGAGATGTGGTTCTGGAACTCTTGTTGCTCAAAATGCAGCCTTGGATTATATTCTCTTCAAAACTGTCAAAATTTTGCGGGTATTTTGCATGTATGTTCTCCTCATTCTCCCATGTAGCATCTTCAGAACCATAACAGGTCCATTGAACCTTTACCAGCCCTATGGCTTTGTCCCTGAGCACTTTGACCTTCTGGTCCAGCATGCATACTAGTTCCACCTAGAAATACCCTTCATGTTCCACCTGGATAACTTTCGAGTCAATTATGTGGTTAGGATGTGGCACATATTTCTTTAAAAATGACACATGAAATAAATTATGAACTCCCATGGATGCAATAAAATCTAACATGTATGCAAATTGACCTATATTTTCTAATATTTTAAAAGGCCCACAATATCTTTCTTCCAACTTCAGACAAATTCCTAATCTTAGTGAACTTCTCTTTTCCTTCACTTTTAAGAACACATGTTCTCCCACTTTGAAATCTTTGAAAACTATGTTCATGTCTACATAACGTTTCTTCCTATCCTGAGCAGCCTTCAAATTATTGTTTATCTTTGCCATTTGATCTTCCATTTCTTTTAACAATTATGGCCCAACAACTACTTTGTCTCTTGGATTATCCCAACTCACTGGTGTGTTGCATTTTCTGCCATACAATGTCTTAAATGGACTCATTTTCAATGAAGCATGATACCCATTATTTTAGGAAAATTCAACTAAATGGATATGATCTTCCCACTTTGATGGTTGATCCATCACATACATTCTAAGAATGTCCTAAATTACCCTATTAGTCCTTTATGTTTTCCCATCTGACTCTGGATTATATGTTGTAGTACGATTTAAATTTGTCCTAAATCCCTTGAACAAACCCTTCCAAAAATTTGAAGTAAACTTTGGATCTCTGTCTGAAAATTTTACCTTAGGAACTCCATGTAGCCTAGCAACTTATCTCATATAAATTTATGCGATATTTGTTTCCTTGTGTGTAGTGTTTACTGGAATAAAATGTGCTTCTTTAGTCAATTTTCCCACCACCACCATTATGGAATCATATTGCTTTATTGTTCTAGGAAGCTTAGTAATAAAATCAACCATGACAACTTCTCATTTCCACTCTAGAATGGGAAATGGTTGTAGAGAAATTGTTGGGTGTCTATGTTGTGTCTTTACCTTTGGGCATTCAAGACATTTGGTTATGTAATTAACCACTTATTTCTTCAATTATGGCCAAAAATATTGTCTTCTTACTGATGTAATTATTTTATGATATCTGGGGTTCCCTGCATATGGCAAATTATGCATCTCTTCTAGCAGTATTTTTTTCATCTCACTGGAATTCGACACATACACCTTACCTTTGTACATGAGAATTCCATCTTCTTTCAGCTCATAATAATTAAATTTCTTCTGAAAATTACCTAGGTGTAATGTCTCTTTTATTTTTGTATAATTGTTATCTAAATTTGTTGTTGCAATAACTTTGTCTTTCAAATTTTTCATGTACATGCTAATGGATGTAATATGCACTTCATGAGATCTCCTATTCAGTGCATTGACCACTTGATTTTCCTTTCCCATTATGTGATTAATTTTGAAGTCATATTCACTCAAAAATTCTAGCCATCTAGTTTGTCTATCATTTAGTGTTGGTTGTCCAAACAAATGCTTCATACCACAGTGGTTTTTCCTTAGCTCGAATTTCTTACCGATAAGGTAATGTCTCCACATTTTCAATGCATGTACAATCACTGCTAACTCCAAGTCATGTGTAGCATAATTGTTTTCATGCTATTTTAATTTTTTGGACTCAAAGCATACCACATGATCCTTTTTATTAAGGAATCCACCAAGCCCTTCCTTGCATGCATCGATGCACACACAAAAAAAGTTGTTTCGATTTTCAATCTTCAATATTAGTGCACTTGTCAATATTCCCTTCAACTAATGAAAACTCTCTTCACACTCGGAAGTCCATTCAAATTTCACCTCCTTCTTTTGCAAAGAAGTGATTGGACTTGCAATCTTTCAAAATCCTTTTATGATTCTTCGGTAATAACCAACAAGATCCATGAATGATCTGACCTCTATCACATTCTTTGTCGTTGGCTATCCTCTAATGGCCTCAATATTCTCAAGATCAACTTCTATCCCTGGTACTCATATTATATTCCCTAAGTAATAAGCATTCTTTTGGTAAAAGATGCACTTACTTAGCTTAGCATATAATATGTGCTCTCTTAAAACTTGCAACACCATTCTTAAATGTTTCTCGTGTTTCTATTATGATTTAGAATAGATGAGTATATCATCTAAGAACACAATCACAAACTTGTACAGGTATTCCCTAAACACTCCACTTATCAAACACATAAAAATTGTTGGGGAATTTGATAGCCCAAATGGCACTACTATGAATTCATAATGCCCATATCTTTTTCTGAATGTTGTCTTGTTGATGTATTCTTCCCTTATCCTTACTTGATGATATCCCGATCTCAATTAAACCTTTTAAAATATTATCGCACCTTTCAGATGATCAAACAAAACATCAATTATGGGTAAAGGATACTTATTATTTATGGTAACCTTATTAAGTTTTATGAAATCATTACACATCCTTAAGGTTACATCCTTCTTCAAAAAAAAAGAACCAGGGCTCCCCAAGGTGATACACTTGGGCGTATATACCCTATTTTTAACAACTCTTCAAGATGCATCTATAAATCCTTCAATTTTGGTGTACCCATTTTGTATGGTGTCTTGGACACTAGGGAATCTCCTGGCACTAAATCAATAGAGAAATCAATGTCTCTCTTAGGTGGAAATCTAGGAATTTCTCTAAAAACGTCTTCAAAATTCCTCAAGACCAAATGGTCTTCAATGATTTCCACTTTTTATTTGGCTACCTCCTCCATGTGGGCTACAAACATTTGACATCCCTTCATAAATCTCTTCTTCAACTGCATAGTTGAAATCTCTCTAACAACTACAACTCTTGGAATTCCTTGAATCTTTCCTTACTTCCCTTCCTCATCAAGACATGTGATTGTCCTCTTGTAAAAGTATAGGACAACATGATGTTTTTCCAACCAATCCATGCCAATCAGAAAATCATATGAACCCAATGGTATGATTTTTAAATATACCTTTGTGCTAAGTCCATTCATGTCTATTGGACAATATTTAACCAATTCATTGATATTCCTCTTAGTCCCCATGGCTAACTGAACTAGCCAAGATTTCTTATTCTTACTTCTTTGCAAGTGAAATCTTTCAACAATGTTAGAATTTACGTAATTATGGCTATCTCCAGAATCAAATAAAATTGCTATGGGATGGTTATCAATCTTACCTTCCACTTCGGTCATGGGGTATCGATATTCCACATACTTATTGTCCAAGGCTACATAAATCCGCGGCATGCTTCCTCCCATGTATTCCATTATTTCATCCTCCTGAATGTTGTGTACAAACCTCACTCTTTCTCCTTTATGAGGGAATTCCCTATAACTGTGATTCCCTTCACATCCCCAACATTGAATAGGTTGTTTCCTTGTCCTTTTCCCAATTGAGTATGCATTATTTTGATCATTTTAACTTGTTTGGCCTTGCTGATTTGCTTGGGATTTATTTCTAAAAAAGGATGGATTAAAACCTTTATACCTTTGATAATTTTTCCCTTTCATCTTTTCATTCCAAGCCTTTTGAAACACTGACCTTCCTTTGTTTTTCTCATAAAGGTGTCTTTATTTCCTTATGGTTTCTTTTAAGGTCTTGGGGTTATCATATTGAATACTTTCACTATAGAAGGATGGAAAACCCACTTAGAAACCTTTTTATTTTAACCTTATCATCCTTGATGAAGTCAACTTACTTCAACAATTCAAAGAATCACTTCTCATATTCCTCCATTGTCATGGTTCCCAACTTGAGTTCAAAGAACTCTTTCATATTTCTCTCATAGTAATGCTCGAAAAAATATTTCTCTTGAAAATATCCTTTGAACTATCTCCATGATATTCTTTTGTCATTGAGGTTCTTGGATTTCTTAAGTTGACCCCACCACATTGTTTCATTTCCTTGCAAGTGGTAGGTGGAAATCCTAGATTCTACCTGGGATGGGTAGTCATGTAACTAGAAATATTTCTTCATTTCCAACATCCAGGCCTCTGCCTCTTCTTCTTTCATGTGTTCACCATTGAAACTAGGAGGCTTGATTTTCCTGAGTTCACCTTGCAATATGTCTACCTCAGGATTTCTTATTTTCGTTTGAATAAGAGACACACTTGGGATGCTCCCTGGACCTAAGTTTTCATGAGTTATCCTAGTGTAATTCCTTGGAGAATGATGGTGTCTACTCCTGCTTCTTGAATTCCTATCATTTCTATGATCATCCCTTTTGCGATGGGATCTTGATGTTGATACTTGTCTAGCACTAGATGATTTCTTGGTGCTAGAATCCTTGTTAATTTTATTATGCAACATATTTAAGCTCTAAAGTATCTCTTCTTGAACCTTTATAATCCTTTCATTATCATCCTTGTAACTTTGCACGTCCTTATGCAGACTTTTCATAGTGACAGACCCTTTCCTATCTCTTCTTCCATTTGACTATGTCTTAGCATTTCCCATGTTGGCATGAAGACCTGTGAACTCTTCCTCATGGTTGTAATATCCTTGAGCATATTCCATAAATCTAGTCCTCATATAGGAACTAAAGTCTCTTTCTGTACTTCTAACTATGCAAGAAATGTGCATGTAATAATTATTGTTAGAACATGCATATTATAAAATATTTTATCAATTAGAATACATGTTGTTTCTTCATTAATTTATGAAGGACACATTACACTAATTAAAATTTTATTTTCTTGATGCATTCCTCCCAGCAACAACTTTCCAATGACTAAAAATTTTCCCAAAATCAAGCTCTGGTTTGAAAGTTATAGCCCTCTGAAATTCTTGTACAGGTATACAACATCTTTGAAGACCTGAAGTACCGAATTCTCTTCCATTGATCTATCTTAATGGATTCATCATGGATCTAAGTCATATTTATTCTCCATACCTTCTATGAACCCACCACCAACACTTAGTTTATTTTTCCTTCGTGGACTCATGGACTCATAAACTTCTAACCTTCTTTCATAAGTATGTCTGGAAAGACTCAAAACTTAGTCATTTTTCCACTTCTTTGTGGACTCACGAACTCATAATGTTGTAACCTTTATTTCATAATTTTTTCCGAAAATTCTCAACACTTAGTCATTTTCCCACTTCTTTGGACTCGCGGACTCATAAACTTATAACTCTATTTCATAAGTTCATCTGAAAAGTATCAACACTTAACCATTTTTCCACTTCTTTGCGGACTCACGGACTCATAATATTGTAACCTTCCTTTCATAAGTCCATCCGAAAAGTATCAACACTTAACCATTTTTTCACTTATTTGCGAACTCATGGACTCATAGAATCATTACCTTGTTACCTTCCTTCCATAAGTTCGTCTGAAAAGTCTAAACACTTAACCATTTTTTCACTTCTTTGTGAACTCGCGGACTCATAATATTGTAACCTTCCTTTCATAAGTTCGTTCAAAAAGTCTCAACACTTAACCATTTTTCCACTTCTTTGCAGAATTGTGGACTCGCGGACTCATAATCTTGTAACCTTTCTTTCATAAGTTCAACTGAAAAGTCTCAACAGTTAGTAATTTTTCCATCTTCGCAGACTCACAGACTCATAATAAGTCCTAACACTTAGCCATTGTTTTTTCTTCGCAGACTCCCAGACTCATAATAAGTCCCAACACTTGGCCAGTTTTATATCTTTACGGACTCGCGGGCTCACAGAATCATAATAAGTCCCAACACTTAGCCATGTTTCCATCTCCGCGGACTCATAATTGGACAAACTTCCAAGATCTTACCGCAGTTTCGTGGGACTAGTAGTTGGTATGCCACATGGATCCACATCACATGCCAACTATAATCTCATCCAACATGTACCTTCCACCATGGAAACACCCATGTTTCTTCTACCATGTTAGCTAAAACATGGCCTCCATTCCATGTCGACATCCTCATATGGAAAATACCCAATTTTTTATGATTTGCTTATTTTTGAAATTTCCAAAGGGGCTCAATTCTTCACATTTCCCTTGAAATCCCTCTCGATTTTAATGCAGTAATTTCAAAAAACAAATTTAGGACATCGTTTTTCATCATTCCTTCAAATAGTTGCTTGCATACTCTGTAATTTTCACTTTTTTGTTTCACTTGATTGGCCCATCCAGGATCAGTGTTGAAAACTGGTCTCTGATACCACTTTGTAACGTACCCAGCCACCAAAGATGGTCATGTCACAAAAAAAATCTCTTGTCATTAGCTTTGATACCATAGTAATGTACCTAGCCTTGAACTAAGAAAAAATACATGCAAAATTCACATAAAATGAAACTTATGCTAATTAAAACAATTATTTTACTGTTAGTCGATTTCATGTAGCTTACAACTACGAATTAAAAAAAAAATTATCTATTGTCTTTAACCACAAAAAAAAAGAATCTGCAACATGTTAATAATCAACATGAATTGCAGCTAAACAACTCATTACAACAACATAACAATCACTTCTAAATACACAAAGTTCATGTAGAGAAATTAACTACATAATTTAACATAGAAGCAAGATAAAACACTCATATTTTCACAACATTTATGCAACCAGTTGGTTGGGAAGGATGTTCCACCCAACCGTATGATGACTGTTCCAAATATCAACAGCCAGTCACCCCCAATCTGAGGCTAGAAATCCACAAAAGAAGGTGGTCTCTCATAGTCCACTCACAGATCATAAATCTCATAACCCAACTGATATTTTCCTACAACTATCCTAATTTTCCACTAGCTCTCTTCCTCCATGTCCAACCCAAGCAATGCACCATTATTTTATCAAGGTTAACCCAAGGGATGTACCATCCGTTTATCAAGGCTAGCCTAAGGAATGAGCCATTTGTTTATCAAGGTCTCTCTGGCACAAGAAGCTAAGAATATCTCATTCAGGAACTCAAGGGAAATTGTTGCTAGTAAAACTATCAACAAACCAACAAAAACTACTTTTTTTTCTAGTGCAACTCGCCCAGAAGTTAACTCTTCAAGACTAAAAACCTAACTCTTCAATATTTCATCTCAAATTCGCTCCAATTACTCTCCAACTTTCTCTAGAATTCTCCCTCCACGGTTGCATCAAATTCCATCTATGTTTGGTTTGTCTTTATTGACTCACACTCTTCCCTGAGCTGATTTTACTCAACCCCCATGTGCCCAATAACTTCAGGATGTGACCACTCACACCCACCCTCTTACATGTATTCAATGATTGGCTTTTGGAGACACTCAATCAAAAATTGGAAGGTTCATATACAAATAACAATTTAGGAAAATGGTTTAAATCATTATACATGGGTAATTACCCCTTGGACCCCTCTTGGTCATTATCCTAGACACTCCCATCTCTTGTGGATTAATTCATTCCTCGTATCTTGTCTATGTCCCCCTTTAGCAGTTGGCATCACATTTTTATTAATAAGACAAAGAAATACAATTCGCATATTACATCACTTGTTCATATCCACATATTATATATACATAATCATTAATTAGATTGGGTATTGTAGTGGGGACATTACAATAGGGATGGCTCAAGTTTAGTCACATTTAGCAGTATTGACAATTCATTTGAAGGAGCTTTCTAAAGAGAAGGAAAAGTGTGAAGAAGTCTGGTGTGCCACATGCAAAAAGTAAGGTCATCATAAGAATGAGTGCCCATCCTTTAAATAATATTTAGCTACAGGAGCCTCGAATCCCTTGGCCCCGAAAGGAGGAGTATATTGTGAGATATGCATAACAATGGGTCATCACCTAAATTGTTATCCTTTGATGCATAAGTATCAGAGCACTTCCAGTAAATTATTTTGTAATTTTTGTAAGTCAATAGGACATGACGAAAAGGAATATCATGCACTTGATCTTATGAAAGAATGCACCATGGATGCATACAAAGTTCAAGGGGAAGAAGGATCATAAGGAGGGGTGTCGCAATATAATACTTTAAGAGGCTACAATAAATGAGGATGAGGAGGATTCTTCAGATGAAGAGTATTGATTATTTGTTCTAACTATAACCAACCTAGAAATTTAGCATGAGATTGTCAGAATCCTTGTACAACGTGCACATACTATATATAATTGGATCATGTGACATAAAATTTCCCACAGTTGATTGTGAAGTGGCAGGAAAATAGGAACCATAATGTTTAGATGATAGTAGCAGAAGAGTGTGACGATCAACCAAAATAAGAAATAGTTATGTATGAAGGAGAGAGAATAAGAGTTGATGCAATGGAACAAGGAATTCAGACTGAGCAATGGGTCAGGAAAGAAGTAGAAAATATTACAACGCTTGATCCTCAGAAACAAAGAGACACATACAAGCAAGGAAGGAAGGAGGTGTTAGAAATAGAATGGGTAGCATCAACTTCGCAACCTGTGTATGACAAGCCACCTATGTATGGCATGCCTCCAACCTATGACCACTCGATGACAGGAAGGACAGTTGAGAAGGTAAGTACTCTAAAAATTTTCTTAAAGAGTTATTTATAAATAATTAAGGATGAAACTATAGTGAACCCACTGTGTGGGATGATCGACCAATACGCACAAGATAAATAAGCACCTAGTCCACAATGAAAAAAAAGGATGAACCATGAATTATGACTTAACGCACAAGTAGGAGACTATGAAATGGATAATATCATCTTGGATATGGGATATGATGTGAATGTCATTCTGAAGAAAACATGGGAAATGATGGGAAAACACAATTTGATATGGTCACCAATTTAGTTGAGGATAGCAAATCAGTACAAGATTGTCCTGATTGGAAGATTGATAGGGGTGAATGCTAACATAGATGGAGTGTGTAGCATAACATATTTTGAAGTAATTAATATAGTGGATGGTATTAAACCTTATCTGACTTTACTTGGAATCAATTGGGATTTTGATAACCAAACCATTATTGATATGAAAACTAGACAAATGATCTTTGAAGTAGTAGACTTGAGAGTTATTGTGCCATTGGATCCCATAGAAGGAATACAATATGTGGAACCAACAAGGGGAAAATAGCTCTATAACCTTTAAAGTATGACCGCACAAATGGATGACTATATTAATCCTATTATTGAAGGTGTACTCAGTTGGAGAAGTATCAGTTCTTACTCGTCGGATTCAGAAGAATCCATGGAACATTAGCAACAAAGGTTACATGAAGTATCTACAAGGAGATGTGCTCCCCGCGCATTAAGCTAGATTGGAGCTGAGGTATGTGATCCCCCGAAGTATGATGGACTAACAGATATAGATATTTTTGTAAGAGAATTTGAATTGAAAATACAAAATCAAAAGAGATTGCTAGCTTTAGACATTGTGTTGAAAGTGACTCATGCAAGATGGTGGATTGGGCATAAGGATATAATAGAGAATTGGTGGCAATGTAGAAGGTTGTTACAGGTCAGTTTCAGAAAAGATACTAAATATTTTGTGCATAAGTATACTGGGTTGAGTTGTCCTACAGATAATATTACATAGTGCACTGCGACATGGAGCTCAATACCTCAGCAAGAATGGGCGCACTTGTTTGTACACAATATGGACATGATCCCGAAGAACTGGTATTTAGAACTAGAATTACGAAGAGGAGTAATAGAATGGGAATACTTGACTCACAAATTTAAGGTAACTTTCAATTCTGAAGATGATACCCCTTCGGTAGACACAACTATGCATATCAAGACCAATATATTTACACTAGAAGATTCGAAGATATCAATAGTCTTATGTAGTGCACCCAGATATTATGTGACTATTCAAGAGGTTTTGGAATGCTATAATTTTGTTGCAAAAGACCAGGAAGAAAAATACCTGAGAAATTTGCAAATACTAGAAACCAAAGGAGAGCGCACAATATAGGTTTCCAAGATTGAATCTGTCGAATATGCAAAACCATTGAGAATGAGAAATGTGTATATTGGTACAAAGGATAATCCCATGTTCGCAAACATGGAGATTACTGGAATGAAAAAACTGTCGAGAATATTGTTGATTTACTATGTGAATACTAAGACCTTTTCCCGACTACATTCTCAGAGATGAAAGGAATTTTTGGGGAACTAGGGGAGATGAATATTCCTTTGAAATAATATGTCAAGACAGTGAAGTAGAGACTATACCAATTCAACCCAATATATAAGAAAAAATTGAAAGCAGAAATAGATAAGATGATGGAAGATGGGATTATTGAACATGTTGTAGAGTTAGAAGGATCATCCTGATGGTGATTCAGGACAATAAAACAAGTGGAATCAAAATTTGTTTGGATCTATGGAAATTGAATGACTCTTGCTTACATTACTTGCTTCCTACTTCGTTTACAGATGAACTTTTTGAGAATGTAGGAGGACAGGAAGCTTACTCATTTAATGATGGATTCTTCGGGTATCATCAAATTAAGACTACACAAGAAGATTGACATAAGAAAAAATTTGTGAAATAATGGGGATGTTATCAGTATACAATCATGCATGTTGGATTGAAAATGCACCAACAATGTTTTCCTGAGTTGTTTTCGCAACTTTTAAAGAATTTATTCATAAGTTCTTGAAAGTATATTTGGGTGATTGGACAATGTTCAATTTGCTAAAAAAACATGTTGAAACTATGCACTCGATGTTGGACAGATGTAGATAGCTATAGATTTCTTTGAACTTGAAGAAGTGCATTTTCAACACACCATTTGGTATCTTATTGGTTCATGTAGTATGAAAACAAGGAATTTTGGTTGATCCTGCGAAGATTGTTTTTATTATTGATTTTCCACCACCTATGTCAATACGACAACTACGAGAAACATTGGGCCATACAGGTTACTACAGAATTTATTAGGGAATATGCACAGATCACAATCCTGTTGGAAACATTTCTAAAGAAGGAGGTTAAGTTTCAATGGAACGAGGAATGTCATCAAAGTTTGAATACCTTGAAGAAAAAATTGGTTATTGCATTGATTTCAGTATTTTCAGATTCAAAGAAGGAATTTCATGTCCATGTAGATGCATCATCTATAGAATTAGGCACATTTCTAGCTCAGACAAGGGAAGGAGGTTTGGACCATCCCATCACATTTTCCATAAAAAGTTGTCGACCACTGAACAAAATTATACTAATACAAAGCATGAAGGATCGGAAATGTTGTATGCACTATAGAGGTTTAGGAATTATCTATTAGGATCACATTTCAAGATGTATACAGATCATTATGCACTGAGATACTTAGTCAATAAGCTAGTGTTGGAGGGGAAGATATGAATATGGATATTAGTATTTCATAAGTATGACTTTGAAGTGATTGTGAAACCAGAGAAATTAAACTTAGTACCTGATTCTTTGTCATGCATACTAACAGGGGAAGATGCAAGAAATTTGGATGACAGTCTACCATACGCATACTTGTTTGCAATACAAATGGTCGATGATTACTTCGCAGATATTTTCCAATTCCTAAGCACATGAGTAGCCCCACCCATCTTTACAACTACGCAAAAGAACTAGTTAGTAGTAAAGGAAACAGATTATCAGCTTATAGCGGGGAATTTGTATAAGTTAGGCACAAATGGTATTCTTCGAAGATGTATATTGGAGCATGAAAGGCATATGATATTATCATAGATACATGAAGGAGTTGCAGGAGGCCACTATGCAGGGAAAGCAATGACTCGGAATATTTTTCATGTAGGACTTTGGTGGCCCACTGATCATAAGGACGCTAAGGAGTTATGTCATACCTGTGATGTCTATCAGAGAGTTGGAAAGTCATCCAGAATAAATGATATTCCTTTAATACCGCAAGTTACATTGCATTATTTTGATAAATGGGTTGTTGATTTCATTGGACCGATCAACCCACTAGAAAAAAGGTCAGGAGCAAGATATATAATCACTATGATGGATTATTTGACTTGATGGGTTGAATCAAAACCTGTCAAATATTGCATTGCAGAGACTATTGCATGATTTGTCTTTGAGAATGTTGTTACGAGGTTTGTATGTCTAATAATCTATATGAGTGATCAAGGAACACATTTCTTGAATAGAACGATTGTTTCTTTAATAGAAGAATTCCAGATTCACCACCAGAAGATCCTACCTTATCATCCTCACGTGAATGACATAGTAGAAGCGTTTAACAAGATCTTGGAGCATGTGCTGACAAAGATATGTAATGTAAATCAAGATGAATAGGATTTTATTATTCCTGCAACACTATGGGAATATCAGACTACATGTAATAATATGATAGGATAGATACCATTATGATTAGTATATGTCCTGGAAGAATTTATGCCCATGGAATTCATTGTGCCAAGTATGTGCATTTTATCACTGACAGAGATTACAGATTCCAGCACAGTAGAGAACATATTGTCAGAGTTAGTGAAACTGGAGGAAGACTTCTTAGTCGTAGGATTTCATCAGCAAGTTCAGAAAGTGCACGAAAAGGAATGGCATGAAAAACATATTAAACAGAATAAGTTCCATATAGGAGACCTAGTTTTTCTCTATGACAACAATTTTTTGTAGCACCCTGGAAAGTTTCAAATGCACTGGTTGGTTCCATATGTGATAAGATTTGTGACAGAAGAAATGGTTGTTGAATTAAAGAAAATGAATGGGGAAAGCATGGAAGGGATCATAAACGATAGTCAACTGAAAGTGTATGGGGACAGACGGGCTTCTATGCACTAGCTTGATTATGCAGTATATGTACCATAATATTTGTATTATATTGTACTATAGAGGAAAAGAAAAAGAAATAAAAGAGCTTGAGGAAATCTGTAATAAACAGTTGAAGAGATAAAGTTCTAAATCAAGAATTTTTCAAACAGTCAAATATGAATAAGAAAATGTCATGGAAAGGAAGTGTTGGTCCTAAAGTATGCACCTGACTACTAAAGGGAAACATTAGGCCACCTCAAGTTTTGGGATGATTATTCTTTTGATAATTTGATTTTTTGGGTGAGTTAGAGGGTTAGTTTTACCAAGACAAGAGCATGGTTGGGTTGTAAAAATGATAGGTGTGAGGGTCCTCCTTGGATGGTGGCACACTAATGACAGACAAGTAAACTAATAAAAGACAAAGGGAAACAACAAATTACTCAATGAATAATCTGCTACAAGAAGTTCAATACTTAAAATATCATTTCACGATATTAAACATGTATCAAAAACACAATTTCTCCCACAGGTTGTAATAAAAAAAAATCTTCACCAACCATTAGTTGCTTTCAAATAAATATGAGTTATACAATAGCCGAAGGAAATGAAATGTACTTTTCACAAATAAAAACTGCATTCAAGATAAGATAAAAACACATGAAGATTTGAATGAAACACTGTCATCAAGAGTATATTCACCACGTAGAGAGATTTAATCCATCAATGGAACAGGTCCAACCAATATTATGTATTTCTATCCTTTCCCAAAAATCCAACCCTCAAAACATACAGAAACTGCATATTTATCAGAGTTGCGGACGCTCTCATCTCTTTAGGAATGATACTTAACTCTACATCAACAATTGTAGAACAACTTATTAACTTGACTAAAACACTATTGGAGTACAACAATGTATACTTCACACTTGACTTAATCAAAAGAGTGGTTCTTATCACACACAGAAGACCATGTATTGTGATTTTAAAGTAAAATATTCTTGAACTGAATCATTAAAAACTACCACTAGCGATGAAACTGGACTGATGCATGTGTTGGAATGAACTGGGTGGTAGAAAAAGACTAGGATCAACAGAACTGATTTCTGCAATGAGTATTGACATGCATGTGCATTGTTTGAGTCCAGTGGAGGATAACTGGTTGTATCTGGCAGCTTCTTCACATTATCTATTTGAGGAAGAGGTAGGTCTCCTGGTGTTTTTCTCAGAGTCTTCGACATTCCTTTTTTCTCTGTGATGGACTCGTCATGGTCTACTACCATTTTTCTTCTCTTCGTGACTTTCCTTTGATAAATTGTCTTAATTCCCAGTTGATTTCCACGCGATGCTCTCAGATTAGACGTGATAAAAGAACGTGATTGTGGAAGTTGTCAAAGGCGGTTTGGGTCCACACCACTCCGACCCCCGCAATCCACCACAATATGTTATGTACCTCTCCAACAATACCATGGTTTCGATTGCAGGAACTCTCAAGTATGTTAACGTTCAGGCATTTTTTGTCCCCGCAATGAAGTGTAGTCGTCGATATTGTCACAATTTTTGATCTGGGTAACCTTGCTACTTTATCGCCCCTACTAAATTTCTATCCCTCTACCATATTAGAACTTCCCTATCTGATTTAGATATGGCACCAATTTCTTAGAGCTTGGGATATTTTGAACACAAAGCATGAATATCTACCGAAGTGACCTTTTCCTGAAGTGATGTGGTGGCCTGAAATCAATCCCATGTGTCATGACGTATGAGTGCCATGTGTCTCAGGAAAATGAGTGTTGTGCCTCTTTCATCACCTTAGTGAGAAAAATAGAGGTGCTTGCAAGCTTAGTTGGGTCTGCTGAGCAGGACAGCTGCAAGGAAAAGAGTTAGAAAAAGAAATAGAAAACAACAACTAAGAATTAAACTAAGAAATGTACTTAACAACTAAATTTATGAGCATAGGTACATAGAGACAAAAAGAACAATGAGACCCATGTCACCAATGATAAGGTTGATATTAGTGAAATAAAACACCGAGAAGCAAGGGGACTATGAGTCCCTTCTTCCTCCAAGGGAGGACTCTTGGACCCCCACAAGCAAGCTCTTCTTACAACAAATAAAAATGAAAAATGGTGAAAGAACTCTTTGCTAATCCACTTAAGGGGTGAGATGTATTTCCCAATGCAATGATGCAAATATACTCTTGGCAAGGATAGAGTCCTCAAGAGAATAATGGAAGCATAACTTTGCTTTGAATTCCTTAAAAAATAAGTGTATCCATGGCCTTTTTATGGCATTCCTTTGAGATATTGTTCAACTAGTTTGTAGGGTGTAAAGAGGCTAATTAGGGCATTTCTAGGTCTTTGACCAGCCATCTAGTCGAATCCAGTCCAAATTTGAGTGTCAAATCAGCTTGGGAGATGAACCAGAAGTGGGTGGGAGGCCGACCACCCTCATAAATGTGTCGTTTCTCAGTTGCGCGGATTTTTGTGATAACAGTCGTGCATCGTGCGCATGTGTTTGATTTATGCGTTCCTGTTCCGCGCATGTGCGCGCGCACCCAGTCCCTTCATAGTACCCTTCAATTTTTCACTACTTTGTATAGTTTTTTACCCTTTATGAATGCTTTGGTGTTAATTTAGGTCCATGGATGACTTCATCACTGTTTGACGATGCTAAATTCTTGTAACCATGTGCAGACGAAATTTTAGTGATAACAATGAGTGCCGCATGTCTCAATAGAATGAGTGTCATGTGTCGCTGGGACTTCGGGCTTCGAGAGCTCGAAATGTAAAGCATGGAACACTCCCGAAGTAGTTACTCTTGGTTGACATGGAAGCCTCTCATCACTTTGGGACTTCGGGCTTTGGGAGCTTGGAATGTAAAGCATGAAACACTCCTGAAGTATTTTATCCTGGTTGACATGGAAGTCTCTCGTCACTTCGATACTTCGGGCTTCGGGAGCTCAGAATGCAAATCATGGAAAACTCTGAAAGTAGTACGGGCCCGATTGATGTGGAAGTCTCTCATCACTTCGGGACTTCGGCCTTTAGGAGCTCGTAATGTAAATCAT
This sequence comes from Picea glauca, assembly GCA_000966675.3. Lineage (NCBI taxonomy): Eukaryota > Viridiplantae > Streptophyta > Pinopsida > Pinales > Pinaceae > Picea > Picea glauca. Next base: position 105,540 of record JZKD02S1672789.1, read on the forward strand.
GGAACACTCCCGAAGTAGTTTCTCTTGGTTGATGTGGCATTCTCTCGTCACTTCGGGACTTCTATCTGGTTGTTAATCCTTATGCAACTTTGAAAATCTGAATGTATGAGAATTGTTGATCTGAAATGTTCATGGGATATCCATCGTTGAAAATTGAAAATGTTGTTTGCTTGTATTTCAAGCCTGAAATGGATTTCTCTGAATGTTGCAATTTTTCTCATGGTTTCTTACTATGCATAAAAAGGAATGGGCAAACCCGGATGTCTCATGTGTACATGAAAGGCTTGGTGGGCCTATTGCATGCTCAATTAGTGGCAAACATGATGACAAGTATTTCAAACTCAAACCATACATGCAATTATCTTTCAAGGAAAATAGAAATAATTCGACGCAAAGAATCAGTCAAGCAATCCAAAACCAGGTCATTGAACAGATGGGAAACCGACTTTATCAACCAGAAGAGGAAACATTCAACAAAGGCATAGGGAAATGAGAGAGAAGGGGCAAGGTTTCATACCTAGGTTACAACATTGGCTCGAACCGGGGATAGAACTTCCCTGTGAGGTGCTAAGAACAGTAGATCAATGCCTTTGAATTTAATACCTTTCTTCCACCTCCCTCTTCTTACCTCTGTTTTGTTTTCCAACCATGCATCTCTGAAAATGAATGTTGAAGCTAACCCCAGTGCCTTTGATTGGGCTATGGAGTCTTTATTGAAACTCGAAACTACAGCTAAACCCCAGCGCCTTTGTTGGGATATGGAGTCTTTATTCACACACAACTAACTAATCAAATGCAAAAAACAAAAGGAAAGCATCTATGTTACAAGAGGGACCTTCCATCTTCCTTAAACAAAATAGAGTTTCAGGAAGCGCCCATTTACTGGGCCTATGAATATCTCTATATCATCAAGATTGTGCAAGATAAATGTGTTATTGTCTAGAACCTCAACCACCTTAAAAGGGACAAACCAGAGGTTATCGAACTTATCGCACTTGGACTTGTCATCCCTTCTGGCATCCCACCTTAAGACTAGGTCACCTTCTTGAAATATCTCCTTCTTGGTTTTCTTGTCAAAGGTTGTTTTGATCTTATTTTGGTATGCTTCATTCCTCTGATTTAGTGCTTCTCTCTTTTCTTGAACCTCTATAATCTGAAATATTCTCCTTTGGATGTCATTTGGCTTCTCAATCTCTTCTTGCAAGAATTTTAGGATTGGTATACCAAGCTGGGTGGGAAAAACAGCGTCTGCACCATAGAAAAGTTGAAAGGATGAGGTTCCCAAGGACTTCTTGGTGTTGATTATGTCGACCCACAAAGCATACTTGAGCTTAGAGTCCCAGGATTTCTTGTTTTCGGTCAACAACTTCTTGATAATTCTGATGAGAGTGTTGTTTTATGAATCTGCCAGACCATTCCCCTGAGAGTAATAGGGCATGGAATGTGTCAAGGAAATGTTATGAATACCACAAAATTCGATCATGGATTTGGACTTGAATTCTTGTGCATTTTTTGTTATAATCTTGTTGGGGCAGTCGAATCTGGCAAAAATATTGCTTTCCAGGAAATTCATGATCACCTTGTCAGTGGCATTCCTGGTGGGCACATCCTCGATCCACTTGGTGAATTAGTCAGTGGCAGTGAGAATCCACTCGTTCTGCCCACTGGAGGGTGGATTTATATTGCCTATGAAGTCTAACCCCCATTGATGAAATGGAATACTAGCAGTGATAGGTTTTAGGGGTAGTGATAGTAACTTTTGTTTTCCTGCAAATTTCTGACATTCATTCCAGGCCCTAACAGTAGTAAATATATAAGATTCCAATTATGGCCTTAGGATATTTAGAGTTGTGGCCTTCCAATGTTACTGTCCTCCACATACTACTCTATGCATCTCTATTATGACTTGTTTGGATTCATTTTCATCAAGTCATTTTAACATGATGCCAGCAGGATCCCTCCAATACAAGTTCTAGTTTGAGATGCAGAATTTGATAGCCTTCAATTTGAGGGACCTGGCCTTGGTCTTCTTCAGATCAGGTGGACATTTAATATGCTGCAGAAAATAAATAATGTTTCTATACCAAGGTGAAGAAGAGTAATTCTCAAATACATGCATGTTGTCTTGTCCATGTTGTATGATGGGTGCATCTGATTGGGTGAATATTTGATGTAATACTAGCACCTTACAATTTTATTATGATACAAACTTGTAAATTTCTTGTCCCTTGATCAGCTTGGTGGGTCTTATGTGCAGTTCATACTCCAATAGTTTGAAAATCTACTTCCCACTTTTCCCCTCACTGTCTGCCTAGACCATAATCTCTTTGACACTGTTGCTAGGAACAAAGGTTGTTATGCTAGATTGTAACACATATACCCTGAAGGATTTGAGTGCTTTGACCAGTGCATAAGCTTGCTTTCCTAATATATCGTACTTCATCTCATCATCTTGGAGAGATTTGATAAAAAAGGATATGGGTTGTTCATGACCTTCTCCATTTTTTTGCAGTAGTACAACAGTAATGGTCTCCTCGTAAGAAAAAGAAAAAATGAATAAATCCTTGGTATAGTCAGGGTTGGCTAATACAGGGGCTTCAACTAAAGCTTTCTTGATCCTTTGGAATGTTAATTTTCCTTTAGAGACCATTTTATCATAGCATCTTTCTTCAACATGTTAGTGATAGGCTTCAAGATTTCAGTGAAATTTGTTACAAAGCGCATTAGGAAGTTTATCTTACCAATGAAAGACTAGATAGCCTTTTTATTTATGGGGATTTCGATCTCTTGAATGGCATCGACTCGCATAGGATAAATTTTTATACCTCCTGTTGATATGATGTGGCCCAGGAGCTTCCCTTATGGCATGGAAAAGTGAGACTTCCTAGAATTTATAGATATTCTGTATCTCCTGCATTTCTGGAAAACCTACTCCAAATGTTGCAAATGTTCATTGTCAGAATTGGAGAAAATGGTGAGGTCATCCAAATATATAACCATAAATTTGTATTTTTATCCCACAAAAGCTATGTCCATGGCCCTTTGAAAAGTGGCCCCTGTGTTCATCAACCCAAAAGGCATCTAGTCGTACATGAATTTTCCCCATGGGGTGGTGAATGTTATTTTTTGTTTGTCCTCTTCACACACCGCTATCTAGTTATAGCTAGAGTATCCATCTAACAAGGAAATCCTATGGGCACCTACCACCCTCTATAAAATATGGTCCATCTTGGGGAGGGGGTAATTTTATTTTAGAGAACACTTGTTGAAATTTCGTAAATGAACACACAAGCATATCTCCCTGCTTTTCTTTCTCACAGGTACCAAGTTGACCACCCAGTTTGAGTACCTCAATGTTCCAATAATATTTTCATCCAGCATTCATTTCAACTCTTTCTCGATTATAGACATCAGCATGGGATTAAATTTCCAAATATTATGTCTGAATGGCTTGGAGCTAGCCTTCAAAGGTATCTTGTGTTGGATGATGTCAATGTCAAATGTCTTCAAATCCTTATATGACCAAGCAAAAGTATCAGCAAAAATTTTTATGAGACTGACATACCTGTCCCTTTGTTCCAAAGATAATGATTTGGACAACTTGATGATCTTGGGATTCTCAGTGGTACCAATATTGCAATATGTTATCTCTTCTTCTTGATTCTTCATGGCAGCTTCTCTGGAAACATCATTACTGTCAAACAACCTCTCCATTGGCACTAGTCCTCTTGGAATGTGATTTGTTTTTAGATCCACAATATCGTGACCATATATTATCTTTAGCAGATGAGATGTTTTTTGATTTTCTAATTCATTAGTTTCACCCTCTTGGATTTCTTGGTCGATTGATATATTAGAGAATTCATCAATGATCTGTAGAAACCTTTGTAGCTCTAGATCATCACTAAATACTTTCCAGTGATTTTTGTTGTCTGGTAAGGCTGCCCTATGCTTGATTTCCACCTGATATTTAATATTTAGACCAAGGGGAGGTATAAAAGTGCTAGCATCCAAGGCCAAAGAATATTCCTTCTGATTCTCCTCTTTGGGGATGAAACATATATTAAATGCTAGAAATAAATTGTAGATCAGGTCCCAGACCTTGTTTTTGTATTGCTTGAGCCTCTATTGTTTAGCTTGATAGATTTTCTTAACTTGATTGATAATTAACTTGGAATCACCAAAAAGTGATAAATAGTCAATGGCCATGTCTTTGGCAGCCCTCAATCCTAGCACCAGAGCTTTATATCCAGATATATTGTTAGTAGTTTCAAAATCCAACTTATAAGAGAGAGTTATTACCACTTGTGAAGGGGAAATGAGGAGTATACATGCCCCGGATCCTTCCTTTGATGAAGATTCATCAAAACAAATCTTCCATACTTTTTTTTGTTGATCTTTCAGTGGTTGATCTTTGCATTGGCTAACTGATATTCGGGTTCATCCTCATTTAAATGAAATATTGATGAGCTAATCTAATTCTCAGTAGCATAAATTAGGTAATTGCTTGGGTTCTCATGGTCACTGATGATGTAGGCTAACCTTACCTCTCTATATAGCCTCCTATGTTCCCCTCCAAGCACAAGGATGGTGGTGTAAGTGAGGTCCATTTGTAATGATCCTCCAACCTTCTTAGCCCAAGTTTTGGATAAAAGCATACCAAATTTTGGGGGAATGTCAGCCATGACAATGTCAATCACTACACTCTTCATTGGTAATTGTGCCAAAGAAACTACCATATCATTTATCAGTCCCATACATTTTACTTTCTTAGAATCAAAGGAGTACATATCTTGGTATGGTTTGGTGATCTCTAGACCTAGTTCTTACATAACAACTTTGGGCATAACATTGTGCGAGGCTCCTGAGTCCATAATACATTTATTCAGGATCTTATCATGGACATTTAAATATATATAGAATGGTGGAGAAGCATCATATCCATCCTCAATGTGTGGACCCACAGTAATGGTTGGGTTCTCATCATGCAGACTAATTACATCAAAAGATACAATAGAAGGAGTTGGCTACAAAACTTTCATGATGGATTTTTTGAAAGGTCCATTCTTCATCAGTTTTGTCAAAGGCATAGGGATATTGATCTTACTCAACTCATTCTCTAGGATGAAAGAGGTTGGTGTCCTATCAAATTCCTTTATCTCAGGGACTGCAGCTTTAGGTGGGGAAATTTGTTGAGCTTTAGATGACATATCTTTCCTCGGATTTGGCTTGGGAAGGACTTCAGCCTTTTTGTTTTGATCAGAGGTAGTGGCTTCGGGAGCTTCCACTGTAGATATCAAATCATAATTTTTCTGGGGTTGGCCTTGAATAACTCCCTGTTATCGGACTAATCGGTAGGTGCGCACACTAACATATCTCCCAAGATCCACCTAGATCTAGAACAAAACGCACTAGAACATGATGCTTTCCTTAAGTTTTAAATATTGAATTTACTAACCAAAGAGAGATGAGTGACATATTGTTTAAATGTCGCTTCCTCTCGCCATCACCATCCTATCTCCGTTCCAACTCTCATACAATGATGAACCTGCAAAAGAATGCAACCAACCAAAGTGATAGCAATAGAATAAACTCAATATAAACCTATGTATGTGATCAAGGAATCATACAATAAAACACAACAAGCTTTATAGGAAAGAATCATATTATTGTATCATATTAAATTTGAAAGAGATATTACAACCATGGACTTGATATCGTAAGGTCCATTCCAACTGTCCTTCATTCCCCACACACTTTCACTCCAAGAATTCTGAGAGCATAGATCTGATAATATTCACAATCTATCTTGACAAAGGCAAATCTCAAAGCCACTCCAACCAAGCTAATAATTCCAAGCCAACCAAAGATAACTTTCTCCATGAGAAATCCTCTCCTTTTATAAGTTGAAGAGGATAAGGTGAGGAGGTTAGGACAATCCCAATAAATCATGAAAGCGAGTAAGATACAAACCATTCGGATGCCACCTCACCATAGAAGTTTCTCCTTCTAGAAGATTCGAGAAAACATTTGTTTTTCCCACATGTAGGCATTCTCGCACCCTGCCTATAGAGAAACCTGTGAACATATCGCACCCTAGCTATGGTGCAACCTGGGAGAATCGGGCATTCTCGCACCCTGCCTATATAGAAACCTGCGAACTTCCTTTTTTACAGGGATTTTACAAAGGAAAATGCAACTTCTTTTCTCAAGAAAAATTCTTCTCCCTTCTCTCTTCAGGAACTCAGGCCACTGACCCCTCTGAAGGCAACAAATAGATTTACATCATTAACGGTCATAGAGATGACAAACATAATGTGTAACAGAGATCCCCCCAAAGTATGAAGTTAGAACAGAGTGATAGCTAAAATAATTTTTCGAGTGTGTGTAGGGAACGAGGAACAGTCGGTCAGAAACCTGCCAACAAACAAGGAAATATAGTACAATAATATATCATCATTGAGGTAGGTATTCCCATACTCAAAATACAAATGACGCAAAGCATAAATGTCAGCATGCGAAGATCTATGTCAAGTAAGAGAGGTCATGGTCACCAAACATACACTATGGATCCATGCCATTATGACTCAACTCTAAACATAGCCACCAAAAATACGTTGTGGATCTATGTGTTAAAGATTCAAATTTGAACATAGCCACCAGACATACAATGTGGATCTATGCAACAATACACTGAATATACTCCAATGCAACCTGGATCTGTCATAAAATATCCAGGGTATTCATCTCCACCACTCTATAGTATGAATCTAACCATGTGAATACATGTGCTGAAGTCGAACATGGTAGAAACCACTTGATTACCGGTCATTAGTGTATACTGTTAACAAGTGCGAGGGAAATCACCATTAATGTCAATGACTCCCAAGGTACTCTGGTACAATCCAACGAATGTGAATCAATGAGATGAGGTCGAACACTTGATGGAATATCTCGATCAGGGGTCGATAATGAAAACCCATTGTCGAAAGCGAGGAAACCTGCTGTTATCACTGAAATTTTGTTTGCACATGGCGACAAGAACTCAGCATCGTCAAACAGTAATGAAGTCATTCATGGCACTGAATTAATTTCACAGCATTCCAAAAAGGTCAAAAACTATAAAAAGTAACCAAAAATTGAAGAGCGTTTTACAGAAGTTGGGTGTGCGCGCATATGCGCGGAACAGGAACGTACCATGCGTGCATGCGCGCACGATGCGCGGTTGTTGGTGCAAAAACCCGCGCACCTGCTAAACAGAGCATTTATTGAATTGGTCAGCCTCCCAACCACTTATGGATCAGCTCCCAAGCTTATTTGACCCTCAAATCTGAGCTGAATCCGCATGGTATGTTGGTCAAAGACCTAATGAATCCCTAAAGAGCCTCTCTTCACACTACAAAGGAGTTACATAATCACCCAATTCAATGCTATAAAAAACCATGAAGAAACCTCATTTTCTCAAGGAATTTCATGTAATGTTATGCTACCTAGATTGTTTTAAGGACTCAATCCTTGACAATACCACTTTGGCACCATTTCATTGAGCAACTCACCTCTCCA
>JZKD02S1672789.1:119669-130870 GCA_000966675.3 Picea glauca
TCCCCTCATCATATAAAGGGGTTAGTCGAGCACACATAGGCACTTAGGAGGATAAAAAACAATTTCCCTTATTTGCTTTTTGCCACATGGATGGCTTGCTTTGACTTATAACATAAGTGGAAAATCATAGTTAATCACATATTAACTCACATTTGGGACTCGAAGTTGAAGTAATAATCATTGAGTATGCTCTTCTCTCGCGCCTCCAAGCGATCTTGAGAAACAGAAAAGGATTGTGAAAACAATCTCATCTCCCTTAACAAATTTTTAAAACCTTTTAGGAGAGGACAACGGCCCTTTTGGAACCCCTCTTAGTTTCATTTTTTCAAACACATTTTAAACTTGTAATAGGCCCATACATCCCCACATGCTACAAAGATAGAATAGTGGTTGAAATTTTGCTTTCTTAGATCAAAACACTAGGAGAGTTTAAAGGTTTGTAATGGGCCCATACATGCCCACATGTTCAATCTAGGATAGTTTCATGATTTTCTATATTACCTCAAAATAGGGAGTTAAAGGATAGTAATGGATCCACATGTCCACATGCTAGCTTCCTAGGGATTTTAAATTCCGCAAGGTTGTACCAAAGACATCTAGCTAATTAGGTAATCACACTTTTGTAAGGACCAAGCGAAGTCCACATGAAACAAGGTGACATCTAATTAACTAAAAATTGGCGCACTTTCACTCACACACAAAAGTCACTTCGCACTCACATAGCTTCTTCTCGGAACGTGGAGGTCCAAGCAAGTTTCCTCCAAAGGGATTCTGAAAATACCCCATCTTTTCTTGACAGGACTATCCACTCCCACTATTAATCAAACGAGGTTGGTTTTCACCCCCAGCCTCACAAAACAACTTCATCTAAAAACTCTCTAAAAACTCACTAAGTTTTCCTCCACAGGAGGTGCCAAAAAAAATTTTTTAGTCTAGGTAGGATTTCAGGGATAGGCATCCAAATAAATCCCCGTTATCTGGTTCTCACATTTTCAAACATAGAGGTTGTCAAATAGAGAACTCCAAATCCTCCAAGTCAAGTGTTCCAATGACCATAAGGCAGGGAGATACCCATGAAGAGTTGAAGGCCGAGGTCCAGTTGTTTTGTGTGTCCCCCCTTGAGGTACCCACCTCTTGGACAGGATCTAGTCCGTGACCCATTTCTTAGGCCGAAAATCTAAATGTCGCACTTTGACCGAGGTACCTAGTGACCAACTTTAGGACATCTACCCAGGTGGCAATTGTGGGCTGAAATTGCACCTTGATTGGATTTTGTGTGGCTATTGGGAAATATCGCCAGCTCTTTTGGGATATGCCCCCTCTACCCCTCATTATAACCAATTGTTTCATCCTTCACTAGTTTCTCTTCCGGTGACTTCAGACCCCACTGTTGAGTACTATTGGAAGGTCCAGTGCTATTTGAGAGGAAGGACATTACGTCTTCTAGGACACGAGCATTTTATTTCTTTTGATTCCCCCACGCGGAAAAAACTCACTTATCCATATATATGCTTCTTTCTCATTTTATGTATGATGCACATCTGATTACAGTTTGATTTGGATATATATATTGAGTAAACATTCAATGCAAAGGCTTGTTGTTTCTGTATTTCTCTCACCACTTGTTGCACATATTCACATAGCTAGTTTGACATCATAGGGGAACCACAGAACCCCCGTCGTTCACGATGCTTGCTCAACCTCCCTCCTATATTAGGGGGAGTATACGGTCGTACCCGCTCGTCGGTACCTCCTTCACACACTCCTGTGAGTGCCACCATCTTAGGATCAGCTTTGCTTGGTTCTACATTACTTGGGTCAACTTCCCAAGGTCATCCATTCACTCGCTCTCCTTTACAAGGAAGCGGGGGACCCACTTCCTCTCAAGGAGGGAGCACCAACCCACCTAGTCCCCATCAAGGGTCAGGTTCACAACACACTATGGCTGGAGATAACCCTCCCACCCCGCTACAGATTCCATATTTGGCCTCTCTCAACATGTCGGATCTTACCAAACTCACCAATGATCCTATATTGCATGACGCCACATGGCCTACAATGCCAACAAAACTTCTTTCAGACATACCGAAGTTTGAAGGGAAGGTGGGGGATGACCCCACCAACCATGTCATGACCTTTCATCTATGGTGTTCTTTCAATAGTATTATGGATGATTCCATCAGACTACGATTATTTCAATGCACACTTACTGGCCCATCAGCCAAATGGTATGTCGAAGAAAAATCAGGGTCCCATGGGACTTTTGAGTCCTTGGCCAAAGCCTTCTTGACCTTCTTCCAGTTACCCATCCGCCATGACAATGGTCTAGAACTACTGTCTAACTTCAAACAAACCTCAGCCACCCACATCGCTGACCATATTCATGAGTGGCGTAGGCGACGTAGTTTGTGTAAAGCATAAACCACCAAGCAGCAATGTCTCGACTGGTTTCTTAGATCACTTGTCTCTCTACTTGGTAAGGATGTAGATTTCACCTTCCCTCAATCCGAAGAAGAATCCATCATTAAGGCCCAACAGTATGACCTTATTTATGCACATTCAGGGTACTTATACACGGTACTTCCTAATCTTCCAAAACCTGTGCCATTTGGCCAAGACAAACCTGGGATGTCTCACCCAGCAGACAGACTGATAGGTGCCACCACACACCATGGTCCACAACCCCAACAACCACCGATGTATGGAACACCTCAATACCCTCTGACATATGGGGGCACTCCTTATTACCCCCCACCCCCTTATCAACAACCATACCCTTTTGCTATACCCCCACCCATCAGTGGACCACCACCGGCACCCCCCATACATCCACCTATCCCCATAAATAGTGGTACTCCCTCAACATCAGCTTGTAGTACTAGCGAAAGCACTACGCCTTTCTATGTACCTTATGGATCGGTACCACCACAAAATCCATATTTCCCATTTCCTGGTCCTCCACAACCCATGGCTCCCCCACATCCTCATGCGGGGGTAAATTTTGTTCAACCTTCTACTGCTCAACAATACCAAAATTTCGAACAATTGAATACAGCCAACCCAACTCATCCATCGAACAATGCCAAGAAGAAAGGAAGGAACAGGAATAACAACAACCCTGGTCAAGGCGAGAATCAACCCCCACAGCACCAACCCACTGGGGGCAACCAGAACCAAGGAAACCAAAACCCCCAAGGGGGCAATAACAACAAACGTCAAAGGAGAAATAATGTTAAAACCATCTTCCCTTGTGCTCTTTGTGGTGAGCTCGGTCATTACACTCACCATTTCCCCCAGATCGTTGATTTCAAACGGTTTAAAGACTCGAGTAGTCTTCCCCATTCTCCTGCACAAACTGCCCCTCAACAGGCACCACAACAATACATGCAACAACCCCCTCTCGCTGTGCTGCAAAATCCTATCCCACATCAAGGTGTGATAAACACCCAATAGGATACACAACACCCCCCACCTCAGGTGGGACAATACCACAACCGCAACAATCCAGCAGAGCGCACAATTCTCCTCACCAGTGAGGAAGAAATTCTTCTGCAAATGCGTAATCGTCAGTATCATACACCCACTGAGTCTACTCGCATATCTCCAGAGACAAATCCTACACTGACGGGACCCCCATTGGTAATCCCTCGCATGTCCTCCGAACCACCACTTTGCATCCCTCGCATCCCTTTGTGCACGAATGTCCACAATCCACAGGCTAGGGCAGCTCATAACTATAGCTTGGTAGACGACTTAGCACAATCCCCGGCTACCATGTCAGTCTTCGAAGTCCTTCAGACTTGTCCTACACAGTGGAAATATTTACTTTCCACCTTGGGGGAATAGACCCTGCAGATACTCGACTCATCACCTTCAATCTTGATAGCGGGGAACCTCGTCTTCCCACCTTGATCGCTTTTCAAATACCAGTGAAAATACGGAACATCACAGTTCATCGATGTATCATCGATGAAGGTTCCTCTACGTGCATCATGTCCAAAACAGTATGGCATAAAATTGGTTCCCCGGAACTCATTCCCTCATCATCACATTACGAGCTTATGACGGACGACCATCCTCTCCTGAAGGGATCTTCCAAAATGTCCTCGTTGAACTCGGGGGCAAGCCTATCCTCATTGATATCGAATTTATCGACGCCCCACTAGATTATAATATCCTGTTCGGGCATAGCTACATGTACGCTATGAAGTCAGTAGCCTCTTCCGTCTTTCGAACCATGATGTTTCCCCACAATGGGAAGATCGTGACCATCAACCAAGTCTCACATTATGAGCCTAACCCATCTGCCAACCTCGATAACATTCTTCCTCTCATCCACACCAACCCAAAAGCATATCCACTCGTCGAGATGGGTCCTGGGATTTTTAAAGATCCATCCTTGTTAGGGACGTACCATGGAGCACCACCACTCCTTCCCCCTAATCAAGTATGTGTCGTCTCATCTAACGAAACTCACACGAAAGATGTTCTTCCACCTCAGGAGGCTTCATTCATTCCTGACGTCTCAATAGTCGTAGAACCACTCTCGTCGGAGCCTCCTGCACTCTCGTCGACCTCAACAGTCCACGAATCCACATCCCCTCAAGGGAATAATCCCGCCTGGGAGACAATCCCCCAACCCCTCACCCAAATTCCCTTCTTTTACCCTCCCCCAGGTATCGAAGCTTTTCAGGTAGCCACAACGCTCAGACTACCTAATATGGTGTTAGTAATCCCAGTTTGTTATTTACACCCACTAGAGATGGTCCCTCGACCATCCCTTCCCCCACAGGAAGGACTTCCCATGACGATTCATGTCCTTACCCCCACCACCCCCATAATCACTAACCCCCCTACTACAGTTGAGGGCAGAAGGAAGAAGAAGGAGCCCACCGCTCCACTTTTTCCACGCATCCCACCACCTTGCGCACTATGTGAGAAAGAGGGCCACCAAACCAACAATTTCCCATCCCTACCTAAATTACGGAATTTGATCCCCCTCAATCAAACCCCCACAACACTCGCCACTACTGCTAGTCCCACTACTACCACCAACCCTTCCAGTAGTAAAGGATTGGGACCAAGTATGCTTGTGCTATATGTTCAGAGTATGGCCATTACACCCACCATTGCCCAGCACTGTCGCACTTTCGACAGACATTAGCGGTCGTACGCCAGAACTTCCAAAACAACCCACGCCCTGCTACGTCCTCTTCGAATATCACTGACATTCGCTATGTCACCACTTCAATCAATGAACGTATGAGATGCCCTTGATTTCTCTGTGATTCATTAACTCATTTTACATACCAATGTCCTATGATCCTTGCATACAGGCAACGTCAATTGGCCCTATGTCACCGACACACAGAGGCGATAATTGACATTACTTCGTCACCCGAGGATCTTCATGTCATTTCTCCTTATCCCGAGGCACTCCCAACGCCTCCATGGTTCTTTAATGACATCTCTGAGGATTTACCCCGCAATCCCCCCAACTCTCTTGCTCATTCCCCTATGGAAACTCTCCATCCAAGTACCACGGGTACCCCTCAGTACTTCAATATATGGTTTATGTCGAGTGAACCATATCTTAACATTGTTCCCCCTGCTTCTTCATCTGGGGGCAGTCACACTGTTACCAAGATCACTCCTCATGACCCCTTGTATTCCCAGCATTTCCTATGCGACAAGGAAATACTCGAAGAGCTAAACTGCCCAGACTCTCCCTGGGATGCGCTACATCATCGCGCCCTCTTCTCTCCACAGTAAACACCCATGCCTCCTAACCAAAACCCCATTTACACGATCGAAACTAAATATTTTATCCCGTTTGGGCCTATCGATTGGTTTAAAAATCTCATTCCTGCCCCGGACGCTTTTGAAAAAGGTAATATGGCCAACATTTCCCCCACCATCAAAATCAACATTTCCATTAAAACTGGCATTGTCGAAGAAATCATCATTAGAGCTACTTGTACTCCTCAGGAAATCACTGCTTATAAAGCCCTCTTCCAGGAATATAGAGATATTTTTGCCTGGTCATACACAGAAATGCATGGCCTCGACCCATCTATTGTTGAGCATAACATCGACACCTGGCCTGACATCACACCAGTTCACCAGAAACAGTGACCGCTACACCCATCCAAAGTCACGGCTATCAAAGCCGAAATTAACAAATTACGTACGGTTGGGTTTATTTACCCCATCGCTTACACTTCATGGGTTTCCAACCCTGTACCCATCGACAAAAAACAGGGCACTATCCACGTTTGCACAAAATTTCCCGATCTCAATAACGCATGTCCCAAAGACAACTTTCCAACGCCTTTCATCGATCAAATTATCGACGACTGCGTCGGCCACGAGGCTCTCTCCTTTATGGACAGATTCTCTGGCTATAATCAAATTCAAATCCACCCAATCGATCAGTATAAAACCGCATTCATTACCCCGTGGGGTACTTTTGCATATAGTGTCATGCCTTTCGTCTTAAAAAACACCGACGCAACCTTCCAGCAGGCGATGACATACATCTTTCACGATTTGGCTGAAATCATCCTCGCCTACTTGGACGACCTCACATCTCGGTCCAAGAAACGAACCCAACATCTCAATGATTTATGAATCATTTTTCAACGGTGTCGTCAGTACAACATCCACTTGAATCCTCTCAAGTGTGTGTTCTATGTCACCGTCGGGCGCCTCCTCAGTTTTATCGTTTTCCAAAGAAGTATTACCGTGGACCCCCTCAAAGTCAAAGCTATCACCGAAATTCCAACTCCTCGGAATTTACGACAACTTCAGAGTCTATAGGGCAAAGCTAACTTTCTCAGAAGCTTTGTTCCTGATTACGCCATACGTGCACACGGTTTCCTCCGCTTACTACGTCACGACATCCCTTTTCACGGGGACGATTATTCCCAACAGTCATTTGACGATCTTAAAGCAGCGCTTTCAAATGCACCTTTAATTAGTTCACCTGACTATAATCATGACTACATCCTCTATGTATCATCATCAGCTGTATCAGTAGTCGGCATCCTCGTCCAGCTCGGAGATGACAATCGTGAACATGTCATTTACTACGTTAGTAAGAACCTCTCAAGACCACCCTTGAAGTACAACCACGAAGAGAAACTTGCTCTTGCAGTTTTCCTCGCAGTCCAGAAAATGCGCCATTACATTCTGCTCCGCACCACCAAGGTCGTCGCAGATTCCAACCCTATGCAATATTTTCTCAGTCGTCGACAAGTTAACGGGAAAATTCGCTAGATGGATCATTACCCTTCAAGAGTATGACCTCTAGTTTTCAACACCTAAGAGTAAGAAGGCCCTCATTCTCACCGAAATTCTCACGGCCCTTCCCTCTGACACCACCAGTGCCCCCGTCAACATCGACTTTCCTGACGAACATCTCTTTTACATCGCATCAGATGATCCATGGTACGACGAACTTCTCGTCTACCTACGAACTCAAAAGTTTGGTAACCACCTATCATGAGATGATCGTCGGCGTATTCACCATCAGGCCCCCCGCTATCTCCTCATCGGCAACATCCTATACCGGCGGGGCGTCGACACCATTCTTCGTCGGTGTTTGACTATTGACGAGGTCGACAGAGTCTTAAATGACTGCCACAGTGACGCATGTGGGGGCCATCTTTCGGGTATATCCACTGCTCAAAATATTATCCGAGCCGGTTATTTTTGGCCGACCCTGTTTCATGATTGCATTCATGTCGTGAAATGATGTGAGCAATGTCAACTCTATGCCAACAAAGCCCGAGACCCCCCCGCTCTTCTTCACCCTGTCATTACTGCGGGCCCTTTCTGTAAATGGGGCATCGACTTTATGACTTGCAATCCACCCTCCAGCAATGGTCACAAATACATCGTTGTCGCCATTGACTACTTCACCAAATGGGCCGAAGCTATGCCCACTTTCAACAACATCGCTGACACCGCAGCGTGTTTTTTCTTTAACCACGTCATATCCCATTTTGGAGTACCACTCCAACTTGTTTCCAACCATGGGAAACACTTTGAGAATGAGATCTTTGTCGAACTCTCATCTCGGTTAGGCTTCTCTCACGAGTTTGCCTCACCATATTATCCTCAGTCAAACGGACAGGTCGAGGCAGTGAACAAAGTCCTCAAGACCATGTTACAGCAACGGTTAATAAACATAATACCAATTGGCATTGTATGTTATTTTCTGCACTATGGGCTTATTGAACGGTAGTAAAGACCGCTACTGGTTTCATTCCATTCCATTTAGTCCATGGGGTCGAGGCAACTCTTCCCATTGAGTGCGAAATACCCACCTTACGCACCGCAATTGAGCTATTACTTGACACTGCTCCAATGGAGCAACGCTTGCTGAACTTGGAGTCACTGGATGAAGATCATCAATCTTCATTACAAAACAACGAGGTAGCTAAAAGATGATCCAAATCTACCTTTGATCGCCATGTCAACCTTCGATCATTCCGCGAAGGTGACCTTGTCCTGGCCTATGATATCACTCATGATACCTTTGGCCACGAAAAATTCGAATCACTTTGGCATGGCCCTTACATCATCCAACATTGCCTCACCAAAGGCGCATACATCCTGGCCTCCCCCAAAGGCCTCTCGCTCAAGGAACCCGTCAATGGGTTATACCTCAAGAAATTTTATGCTTAGAAGTAGTCATTCTACTTTAGGTTATTTATTATTTTTTAGTGTTTTTAATCTTTTCCTCCTACCCCTTCGTATAAAATTATCCTTTGTGCTATTGACAGATGCTTCCTCCGTCAGCCTACCACATTGGTTACGCCAACGGCACCAGCCGTTGTACGCAAAATCTCGCTTCAGACTCTTGGGCTCTATACACCCCCTCACATGAAATGCTACATTCAAGCGGCATATGTTTGGGGCCAGCAACCAACAACCAAGTTGAATACACTGCGGTCATTGGCCTCCTGGCCGACTCCCAACGTCATCATATTCGTCACCTCAGCGCTTCCTCGACTCTCAACTAGTTGTTGTCCAACTCAACAATGTGTACCGCGTACACGATCCGTGCCTCTTTCGCAAATACCTGCAGGTTAGACTGTTATCTCGACATTTTGATTCCATTACATTTACACTTATTTCAAGACTATTGAATCAAACAACAGATCTAATAGCTAACATGGTGTTAGATTGGCATATATCACATCAAGCTACACATACATAAACATCTCATAAATCTTGTCACAGCATATAGATACAATAGACATCATCATCATCATCAACACAAACACACATAGACAACATCAGGATCTCAAAATATGTATACTCATATATATATAAACGCCCATGAGGCCATCCGAATGTTTACATACAAAAATACATATGCACGTAGGCCAGCACGGCACCCTCTCCAAAAACCAGGCTACCAGGATAGACCCAAAAGCGAACTCTCCTGTACCTGTGGACCGACAACGGTCCAACTGCACTATCATCCACGCATGCAGTGTCAGTCCCCACGTGAACTGCTCGCCACCCACCACTCTCTCCAACACCATCAACTAGCCACCACTAATCCGTTGGGTCGCAAGTGACCCATATACACGAACAATCATCACCGCTATGCAATGATGAGCCAGGGAGTCTATAGCACTAATTCTCACAATAGTCCCCGACATGAAGTTCTCACCCGAGCAGTATCGCTCGCCAATAGTCGCAAGGTCTATATCCCTTGGCAGCACAGGCTCTGCCGATAGGGGCGTTCCCTGAAAGGGGAGCCCAGTCATAAAATATACATCCTCCATCGCAGTGAAGGGGATCTTCTCTCCTCGCACGAGGAGGCAGTGCAGCTCCGGACTCCACATCTGGAGAAGGAACTATAATAAGTACTCATGGGCCCGTATCAACAGGCACTCAAAGAACTTTAGCAACTCACAAGTTTTCAAAGTTGGCCTCACCCCAAACCCCTCAATGGCCACAACATCTCGTAGCTGGGCCCAGTCTCGCTCTCGCCACCGCACTGGCATCGTCACTGTTGGTCACCTGCAACCACCACAGAGTCTTATATCAGATCAGATAACCATCAACAGCATCAAAAAGACTCATTTTTTACCCTTCAACCTTGCCTCCTAGGCGCGGTTTTTGTTCCCACAGGCCCGCACCCATGCACGCCTGTTCATTGCACAGGCGTGCATATATACGCGCTTGTACACTAAACAGGTGTGCATTAGTGCGCACCTATTCACTTCACAGGCGCTCCCTTATGCGCGCCTGCTCATTTTACAGAAGCGCATCAGTGTGCACCTGTCAAACCTACAGGCGCGCACTGATGCGCGCATGTTCAACTCACAGGAATGCCCCTCAGGCACGCCTTAAATTCCCCCTACCGTGCACCCATGCGCATATGTTCAGTTTACAGGCACGCACGTATGCACGCCTTTCACCGAATCACCCGCGCATGTGGGCCCCACACCCCCTCAAAACCCCCTAAATACCTCTGTACGGACCCCCGTACAAACCCTGCCCAAAAATTGAAAACCTATTTCTATGCAAGATGATCAGACCACTAACCTGATACTCGTAGAACGTCGATCGGATGCCTCGTCCTCCCTGAATCTCCAAATCTCCTATGAAATCTACTCGTCCAGTCACTGTTGCAGCAGGTACAAATGAGGTGGCAATACGGGCCCTGTTATCGCACAGTTTGTAGGAAGGGTTTAGGTAGCTTGAGTCAAGGCTTCAAACTGGCGTAATAGGAGCTTCCCCACCCACTGTCACCTCGATGGGGAGCTCTTTCTATTTAGGGTGGCTAATCCCAAGGGAGACATCCCTAGTAATCTGGGGTTCTGAAGGAGAAGGATCAAGGGTTAAAGCTTCAGAGGTTAAGGATAGGCTTCCCTTCACAGATTACTGCCAATATGATAGTCAAGGAGAAGATCTTCCACTGAGTGGCACCTGTTTGTGAGACAAGACAAATAAAGCTAGAATGTGCTGCAGTGGTTAGTACTTCACAATTTAATGACTATCTTTAAATATTATGAGAAATGATAAGAGTAATTATTGGCGAAGTCAATGATTGCAGTAAAATCTTATATTAATGTCACTTCTTCAATAAATACACAAGAGATAATAGCATTCAATGTGTAAATTCAAATCTTTGTATTATCACAATGCAAACTTGCTCATATAAATATTGTTGTTGC
>JZKD02S1672789.1:170225-205936 GCA_000966675.3 Picea glauca
TATTATCTGAAAATATATCATAACTCATATCGTTATCCATCAAACAAACTTGGGTCCATTACCCAAACCTGGGGTCTCCAACTTCTCATGGCCATAAATCTCTAACCGTGAGGAGTTATGTGATGTTTCACATACCACCGGAAATGGAATGACAAGCACTATCCATCTAGGATAGTTTACCTACAATTGTCCTTCATCTCATGATTCCACAACTAAGCATGGATTCTCTTACTCTGCAAAGCATCTTCTCGTGAGGGATTTCACCATGAGGGGACCACTTTGGAGTTCATCCATATTTACTTCTTATCAACCATGACAAGACAATAATGAGTCATCTTTACATCAAACAATATTGGGTCCATTACCCAAACCTTTGTGATGCGGGGCTTTCTTCAATGGTTGACATCAATGACAACCAACCTTAATCAACAAAGTGTTATTTGAAGGGCAATTACCCCCTCCCCGAGATGGACCATATTTTACAGAGGGTGGTAGGTTCACATAGAATTTTCTTGTTGGATGGATACTCCGGTTATAACCAGATAGCAGTTTGTGAGGAAGATAAAGAAAAGACGGCATTCACCACCCCATCGGGAACATTCATGTATGACAAGATGCCCTTTGGGGTCATGAACGCAGGGGCCACTTTTCAGAGGGCCATGGACATAGATTTTGTGGGAGAGAAGAAAACATTAATGGTCATATACCTAGATGACATTACCATTTTCTCCAAGTCTGATGAGAAACATTTGTAGCATTTGAAGCAGGTTTTCATGAAATGAAAGAGGTATGGGATATCTCTCAATCCTAAGAAGTCTCACTTTGTCATGCCATAAGGGAAGCTCCTGGGCCACATCATATCAGCCGGAGGCATAAAAATAGATCCAAAGAAGATTTTTGTCATTCAACAAATTGAGATTCCCATAAATAAAAAGGTTGTCCAGTCTTTTATTGGTAAGATAAACTTCCTCAGACGCTTTGTGCTGAATTTTGTTGAAATTCTAAAACCTATTACTAACATGTTGAAGAAAGATGTTGTGATAAAATGGTCCTTGGAGGAGAAATCATCTTTCCAAACAATCAAGAAAGATTTAGTTGAAGCACCTGTGTTGGCCAGCCCTAACTATAACAAAGATTTATTCATTTTCTCATTTGCCTCAGAAGAAACAATTGTTGTTGTACTGCTACAGAAAAACGAGGAAGGGCATGAGCAGCCAATAGCCTTTTTCAGCAGAGCCCTCCGAGATCCTGAGCTCAAGTATGATATATTAGAAAATCAGTCTTATGCACTAGTCAAAGAACTCAAGGCCTGCAGGGTTTACGTGTTATAGTCTAGCATAACGGCCTTTGTTCCTAGCAGCAGTGTCAAAGAGATTATGGTCCAGCCAGACAGCAAGGGGAAAAGAGGAAAATGGATTGTCAAGTTTTTGGAGTATGATTTGCACATAAATCCCACCAAGATGATCAAGGGGAAAGAACTGGCCAAGTTGCTATTAGAATCGAAATGCAAGGTGCTAGAGTTGCATCAAATCTTCACCCAATCAGATGCACCCATCATACAACCTGGACAAGACAACTTGCATGTATTTGAAAAATATTCCTCTTCACCTTGGTATAAAAACATCATCTATTTTCTACAACATTTTGAATATCCACCAGATCTGAAGAAGACAAAGGCCAAGTCTCTCAAGTTGAAAACCATCAAATTCTGCATTTCAAACCAGAACTTGTATTTGAGAGATCCTGTTGGCATCCTGTTAAGATGCCTTGATGAAAATGAAGCTAAAAAAGTCACAACAGAAATGTACAAAGGAGTGTGTGGAGGGCACCAGCATTGGAAAGCCACAGCACTCAAGATCCTAAGGGCAGGATACTACTAGCCCTCCATTTTCTCTGATGTGTTTTCCACTGTTAGAGCCTGCAATGAATGTCATATTTTTGCAGGAAAATAGAAGTTACTATCATTGCCCCTAAAACCTATCAAATCCAATAGTTTGTTTCAGCAATGGGGGTTAGACTTCATAGGATAAATAAATCCACCCTCCACTGGACAACACAAGTGGATCCTCACTGCCATCGACTACTTCACCAAATGGATTGAGTCTATGCCCACCAAGAACGCCACTGACAAGGTAATCATGAATTTCCTAGAAAATAATATTTTTGCCAGATTTGATTTCCCCAGCAAGCTTGTAACATACAATGCCCAAGTGTTCAAATCCAAGGCCATGATTGATTTTTGTGGAAGCCACAACATTTCCTTGACACATTCTACACCCTATTATGCTCAGGGGATTGGCCTGGCAGAATCATCAAACAAGACTCTCATCAGGATCATTAAAAAGTTGTTGACTGAAAGAAAGAAATCCTGGGACTCTAAACTCAAATATGCCTTATGGGCTGACAGGATCAGCACTAAGAAGTCTCTGGGAACCTCACCATTCCATCTTGTTTATGGCATAGACGTTGTTTTTCCTACTGAAATCGGTATACCAGTACTGAAATTTTTGCAGGACGACATTGAGGAGCCCAATGACATCCAACGAAGGATCTTCCAGATTATAGAAGTTCAGCAGAGAAGAGAGGCACTTGATCAGAGAGCAGAGGCATACCAGAGCAACATCAAATCAGCCTTTGATAAGAAAACCAAGAAGGAGACTTTTCAGGAAGGTGACCTGGTTTTGAGGAGAGATGCCAAAAGGGATGACAAGTCCAAGCACGGTAAATTCGACAACCTCTGATTTGGACCTTTTAAGGTTATTGAAGTTATGGACAACAACATGTTCATCTTGCACAATCTAGATGATACAGAGATCTCTAGAGGCCCAGTAAATGGGCGCTTCCTTAAACACTATTTTGTTTGAGGATGGGGGAAGGTCCCTCTTGTACCATAGACACTTTCCTTTATTGTTTCTTTTGATTAGTTAGTTATGTGTGAATAAAGACTCCATAGCCCAACAAGGCATTGGGGTGTAGTTTCAGTTTGTTAATTCAATAAAATGCATGGATGAGGGACAGTGACATATACGTAGGGATGACAGACAAAATTGAGGGTAAGTGATGAAAGGTAAGATAAGTTATTTAATCTCAAGGCACCAATCTACAATTCTTAGCACCTCACAGGGACGATCTATCCCCAGTTGGAGCCAATGTTGTAACCTAGTTCTGCATCCCCCGCCTCTCCTTTCTTTTTCTCTATGCCTTCATCAATTTTTCATTTTTCTGGTCGATTAACTCGTTTTCCCATTACTGAGTGACTTGGTTCTTGTTTGCTTCTTTCATGTTTGAGTCTTTGCGCATTTCATTTTCTGTCTTCCTTGAAAGATGAAATATACATCGTGTTTGGTTCAAATGAATTTTCATCACGTTTTCCATGGATTGAGCTCACCACATGTTTCCCAAGCATTTTTGTATGTACATGGAATGCCCTTGCACACAACGTAGCAATCCAGAACATCAAATTTCAGGCTCAGACTGTGCGAATGAACATGGAAATTTTCAACGGTAAAGATTCGCCAAGCAAATCATATCAACGGTTGTAGTTCATGGCGGGAACATAGAATTGTGTGGATTTTAACACCAAGAGTCATCAGAAGACTTGAAGAGAATCTAGGTCATTCATCTTCCATGACACGCAGTGACAGATCATCCACTTAGGCGATTTTCACTTTGGATTTTTCCAAGCACAAACATTCAAAACTCCCAAAGAGCCAAAGACCCGAAGTGATTCAGGACCATACATCAACGGAGACACCTGGAAAAAGATCGTCCACTTTGGGATTTTTCCTCTAGGATATTTTCAGGTTTCACATTCGAAAGTCCCAAAGAACCAAAGACCCTAAGTCCCGAAGTAAATCTAAACCATCCATCATACATGACACATGGCGACAGATCAGTTACTTCAGCGATTTTCCTTCAGGATTTTTCCAAGCACTAACATTTGAAACTCCTAAATATCGAAGCCCGAAGTGTTGAAATATGTGGCAACCAGCAGTTGAGACATGTGGCACAGTCATGAGGTAGGACACGTGGCATCCATCTTAGGCCATTCGGTTGTGTCATTCTCCCATTTCCACGTGACACATGTCACCTTTCTCTCCAAGACACCTCAGAATCTGTGACATCATACCACATCAGGCCACCACGTCACTTCGGCAATTTTCCTCTGGGAGATCTTCATGCTTAATATTTGAAACTCCCGAAGCCTGGATCTCCGAAGAGAATATGGGTTTTTCATCCATCATGACATGCGGCAATAGATCATTAACTTCAAGATTTTCCTCCGAGATACATTCCATGTTTCACATTCAAAATGCCCGAAAGCCCGAATTGAATCTGGACCATTGATCCCAGGTCAACGAGAATTGTCGATCCTTGCAGATAAATGTCACTCAGATCTCGGATCGTAATCAAATCGATGGCTATATTTCGTTGCGGAAACACAAACTGCCCGGATGTTAATTTTCCAGAGCAGTCCCGTAATTTAAACCACCGTATTTCTGGAAGGGTATGTGGCAGCTTTTGGTTAATTGCGGGCCCAAAGGAGGTCTAAATCCAAACCACCCTCAATAGCCCCTGCAATCACGTGCTTGAATGATGTCAGATCACCGCGTCACCTCACACGTCATCTCCCCTCATCCTACTCACTACCCTCACTCCTATCACCACCCGACACTTGTCCTATGTTAAACCCCACACTGATCTCCATCGGCGGTGACCCACCTCTCCAGATCAATGATCCTCAAGAACTCAGACACCCCCCTCTTTAATCCGCTTACCACCTACACCCCCCTCTGAGTTCCTCTCGGGTTGTTTTTTAATACTACCCCCTCTCGCCTTTCGCCACCGATTTTCCACTCACTTCCCATCCTATCTACTCCTCCTCTCCCTACGCGCTCCCTATATCCCTCACTACTCATCATATACCCTCGCGTCCATTCATATTGTCTCCTGATTGGATGCTCGCCTCCAAGTCTCCCCTCATGCCTGATAGGTCAACAACCATTCCATCGAAGCTATTTCACAGGTACAGATGTCAGCTAACAGGGTCAGTACAAAGTGCGCTTGGATTCTGAAAGATTAGGCATAAATAGGGAGCTAAGTCTCAATCACAGGTCAACGCAGATTAGTTCCAGAAACACTTCAGCAAGCTCTGTTCATCCAGTTGGTTATCTCTAGTGGCCTCCAACAGCTCGCAGAGATGTCATCATTCAACATAGAGCTCTGCTCTGTCACTCCGAGACCTATTTTCGACCACTCAGTTCCTCCAGCACATGCATCAGTTCTATCACAGAGACAGTGGTAGATTCATTTGATTAAGTCCAACATTTTCCTAGATTAAATGCAAGAGTGTTCTTTTGTGTGTGATAAGAACCACTCTTGTTGTTTAATTTTGGTATCTTAGTGAAGTTAATATTTTTTTTTACGAGCAATTCCCTAGATCGAGGTCTCAGTCCCCTAAGGACGAGAGCCTCTTCAACTCTTTTAAATAGTCATTTTTTTGGATATTGTAATGGTCAGACTTTTTCAGGAAAGAACAACAATACAACAGACTAGTTGGACCCATTTTATGCATGGATTAAAGCTCTCTACCTGGTGAACGTACTCTTGATAACAGTGTTTTTTTAAACTCTTCATTTCTTATCTTGAATACAGTTTTTTATTTGTGCAACGTACATTTCATTTTCTTTCAATTATTGTGTGACTTATTTTTACTGATATGCAACCTGTCAAACAGCTAATGCTTTAGTGAAGATTTATTTTCTGCAACCTGTGGGAACTATTGTTTTTTGATACATGTTTGATGTCTTGAAATGATATTTTAAGTATTGAACTTCTTACAGCAGATTATTCATTGAGTAATTTGTTGTTTTCCTCCGTTTTCTATTATTTCACTAGTATGTCACTAGTGTGCGATCAACCAAGAAGGGCTCTTATCCATATCGTTATACCAACCCAACCTTGCCTTTGTCTTGATAGATTAACCCTCTGACCAACCAACAAAAATTTAAAGAAACAATCATTCTAAAATGATAGGTGGCCTAGCTTTTTCCTTTTGCAATCAAGTGCATACCTTAGGACCAACATTCACTATCAAAGGTCAGAGTTATTCGATGTCGTTCTCCTAGGGAAATACATTTTTTTACTCTGTTCCTGGGAGGCCACGCCAGAAGATGTTGGTCCTAAAGTCTGCACCTGAATACTAAAGGGAAAAATTACACCATCTCAAGTTTTAGGATGATTATTATTTTGATAATTTGATTTTTTGGGTCAATTAAAAGGTTGGTTTTACCAAGACAGGGTCATGGTTTGGTTGGAAAAATGATATGGATGAGAGTCCTCCTTGGTTGGTGGCACACTAGTGACAAACAAGTGAAATAATAGCAGACAAAGGGAAACAACAAATTACTCAATAAATAATTTGCTGCAAGAAGTTCAATACTTAAAATATCATTTCAAGACATTAAACATGTATAAAAAACACAATTTATCCCATAGGTTGATATAAAAACAAATCTTCACCAAGCATTAGCTGCTTTCACAGGTTTCATATCATTAAAGATGAGTTATAAAATAGCGGAATGAAATGAAATGTACTTTGCACAAATCAAAATTGCATTCAAGATAAGATAAAAACACATGAAGATTTGAACGAAACACTGTCATTAAAAGTATATTCACCAGGTAGAGAGCTTTAATCCATGCATGGAACGGGTCCAACCAGTCTAATGTATTGCTATCCTTTCCCAAAAATACAACCCTCAAAACATACAGAAACTACATATTTATCGGAGTTGCAGAGGCTCTCGTCCCTTTGGAACTTAGACTTAACTCTACATCAACAATTGTAGAACAACTTATTAACTTGACTAAAACAATGATGGATTAAAACAATGTATACTTCACACTTGACTTAATCAAAAGAGTGGTTCTTATCACACACAAAAGACCACTTATTGTTCTTTTAAACTAAAAGAGTCTTGAACTGAATCATTAAAAACTACCACTAGCGATGAAACTGGACTGATGCATGTGCTCGAACGAACTGGGTGGCAGAAAAAGACTAGGAGTGATAGAACTGATTTTTGCAATGAGTAATGGCATGCATACGCATTGTTTTAGGCCACTGAAGGATAACTAGCTATATCTGGCAGCTTATTCACATTATCTGTTTGAGGAAGAGGTAGGTCTCCCGGTGTTTTTCCCAGAATCTTCGACATTCATGTTTTCTCTGTGATGGATTGGTCGCGGTCTGCTACCATTCTGCTTCTCTTCGTGACTTTCCTTCACGATTCAGCTTAACGCCCAGTTGATTTCCACGCGTTGCTATCAGATTAGACGTGATAAAAGAACGTGATTGTGGAAGTTGTCAAAGGAGGTTTTTTTCCACACCGCTCTGACCCCCGCAATCCACCACAAGCTACCACATACCTCTCCAACAATACCATGGTTTCAATTGTGGGACCGCTCAAGGATGTTAACGTTCGGGAATTTTATGTCCTCGCAATAAAGTGTGGTCATCGATCGTGTCGCAATATGTGATCCAGGTGACCCTACTACTTTAGCACCCCTGCTAAAGTTCCATCCGTCTACCATATTAGGACTCCCCTATATGATTTAGCGATGGCACCAATTTCTTAGAGCTCGGGATATTTTGAACGCGGAGCATGAATATCTCCCGAAGTTACCTTTTCCCAAAGTGACGTGGAGCCCTGACATGAATGCCATGTATCCTGACGTATGAGTGCCATGTGTCTCAGGTGAATGAGTTCCACGTGTCTCAGGGAATGAGTTCCATGTGTCTCCGAGACTTCGGGCTTCGGGAGCTCAGAATGTAAAGCATGAACACTCCCGAAGTAGTTTCTCCTGGTTGACGTGGCAGTCTCTTGTCACTTCGGGACTTCGGGCTTTAGGAGCTCGGAATGTAAAGCATAGAACACTCCCGAAGTAGTTTCTCCCGATTGATGTGGCAATCTCTCGTAACTTTGGGACTTCGGGCTTCGGGAGCTTGAAATGTAAAGCATGGAAAACTCCCAAAGTAGTACGGGCCCGGTTGACGTGGAAGTCTCTTGTCACTTCAAGACTTCGGCCTTCAGGAGCTCGGAATGTAAAGCATGGAACACTCCCAAAGTAGTTTCTCCCGGTGGACGTGGCAGTCTCTCGTCATTTCGGTACTTATGTCTAGTCATTAATCCTTGTGCAACTTTGAAACTCTGAATGTACAAGAGTCATTGATCTGAAATGTTCATGGGATATGCACCGTTGAAAATTGAACCTGTCTGTTTGCTTGTATTTCAAGCCCGAAATGGATTGCTTTGAATGCTGCAATTTTTCTCATGGTTTCTTACTGTGCATACTAAGGAATGGCGGAACCAGATGTCTCCTGCGTACAGGAAAGTCTTGGTGGGTCTGATACATGCTCAATTAGTGGAAAACATGATGACAAGTATTTCAAACTCAAACCAGACATTTAATTATCTTTCAAGGAAAAAAGAAATAATTTGGCGCAAAGAATCAGTGAAGCAATCCAACAAGGAAAACTAGGTCATTGAAGAGATGGGAAACCAACTTTATCAACCAGAAGAGAAAAAATTCGACGAAGGAATAGGGAAATGAGAGAGAAGGAGCAAGGGTACAGACCTAGGTTACAACAGGAAGGAAAATTGAACTACGAGCATAAAGAAGAATTGAAGAACTAGGATAAAGCCCTGCGTAGAAGACAAAAAAAACATTAAAGAGAAAACATAATGGCAATACGACGGGAATGTGTAGTCAAAAATGAAGAAGCGATGATAAGATCTTGATAGGCTGGCTAGAAATATAGACCATGACCCATCAAAATATACGAATTTAATGCAGAATATGGAAGGAATTGAATGTGAATACAATCAGATGGGATTAAGAATTTTTGGCACAAAGAGGAAGATAATAGTTGGCAACATCCTATAAGAGAAGAACAGGGGTAAATGAGTAAGGTTTATTGTTGTTTGGCATCTGTAGAGAACATAGAGCCAAACAAGAGCCAGAGCTTATGAAAGAGAGAGTTGAGTGTGTTGCAGACCAAATCAAAGTACGAAAAGTCATGGAGCCTCCAAAGACAGGATATTCCACATCAGAAACGAAGAAACCACACACTAAGCAGGAAGAAACACCAGTGCAGGAAAAAATATTGAGAGTGGAAGCAACAAATCCAGGCTTGGAAAACTTTTCCAGAGCGTATGTGTCACCTAAGAAGCCTACAACCAAGCAAATCATACTATAGAAAGAGGTGAAGTATGACCTTGTTACACCAATGATTCCACCCGGGGTCACTATTGAAGGAGATATGTTGGGAACCATAGGAAGCCTAACATTTTCAGACCACAACCTGACAGTTCTGAAGAAATTTCTAGAATTAGTACCATACAATTACCTACCCACATCATCCATCCCAAATTCACTTATAATCACAGTCTAGTCACAAGAATAGACCACAGGACTACAAAGAACAAGAATATTGAACCTATTGGAGATCCCACATTTTGGCAAAAGCGCAAAGATCAACATCTGCGTCAAGTTATTGTTAAGTTGTGTCCACAAAGGATTTCTATGGTTGGACGAGGAAGTTTCGATTGAAACACAATTGATTGTGTGGATTATGTTGGAACAAATATTGAAATTTTGGCTTTTGGTAGCTTAGGAGGAAAAACGTTATAGGGTTTAGCTACTGAAAGTGAAGACTTTCGATAGCTTAAATCTCAGGTTTCATATGCCCTTAGCTGCCGAAAGTGTAGATGTGTTTTTACCCAGAAATCAAGTCACATGGAGGTACTAAAAGAATGCAATAAACGGCAATAAAATCGCTATAATAAGGTTTTACACGTCACCATTTCGGGTTATCGGCAATCGAGGGTTTGGCTGACATAAAGATTTTGACCATTTCTCTGTTTCCCCAAAACCCGAAACCCGAAAGCAATAAATGGCAATAAAATCGCTATAATAAGGTTTTACATAAGTGTCATGTCACCATTTCGGGTTTTCGACGGTCGAGGGTTTGGTCGACATAAAGATTTTGACCATTGCTCTATTTCCCCGAAACCTGAAACCCGAAATCGAGGTTTCGGGACTTTCGGTGGCTTAAAGTGCTCTGAAATCACACTGTTAGCTGCCGAAAGCCAGGAATTTCGGTGGCTAAGATACCCCTGTTTTCGACCTGTTAGCCACCGAAATCGCAGGTTTTTCCAAAAAAACTGCCTGTGGGAAAACTCACTTTTCTCAACCTTGGAGAGGTCGTTTTACACATTTGAATAGTCGATTGATATCAACAGATCCTAATATTTCCAATGGTATATTCAGATCCTAATTTAGAGCTTGGGAAGGTAGGAAAAAGTTCCCCACAAGATGGCGCTGCAGACATGACCTAGAAATGTAGGAACATGCTCAGATTTCAGTTAAATAACTGCCAGTTCGTTTCTCAGTCAGTTTTGAGGTCGTTTCTCATATGTTATATGTTGAAGGCTTATATATTGTATATTTCTTTGAGAGAGAAGGGGGGGAAAAGACACACATGAGTAGTACTCCTGGGATGTAACATTTGTTTTCCTGTTTAAATAAAAGAGTACATAGCCATTTTTAATCTACAGCAGAGATTCTTGTGATTTTGTTTGCAGAGAATGTCTTATTACTTCATTCTAGCATCATTTCACTTGGTTTTATTTCCATTTTCTTCCCGATTTGTGACTATGTTTGTAATGGAATTCATCTGTTTGTTAGATGCTCTAGTGCAGGGCATGTTATAGGTTGTTTCTTGTAGAGATCTGAAGGTTCATAATTCATCCTTGGATAGATGCTTTGTCCCAACCATCTCTTTCCACTGATTTATGCTTGGAATTCACTCATTGTTAAGTGCTCCTTGCATTTTGATATGTTTTCTCTCTATTTTGTTGCCATACTTTTATAAATCCTTCTCTCTATAATCAGCTTCTACCTCGCCTTTGTTCCATGGATTTCCATCGCCGAAACACTCTTATTATTTGCTTAATCATTTGACTCCATTCCCAATAGACTACCTCCTGGTCCAACTCGCCAACCCTAAAAACCCAAAACTTTTTGTTACCCACAGATCTTACCATTGTTAAGCTTATTGAACATCCTATTGTGAAATATATTCGAGAGATACCTCTCAGGTTGGAAGGGGCAGCTTCTAATCAAAAGTGGTTCATGGTTATCTAGGAATTTACTTGCACGCAACCCAAATCGAGTTCTGAGTGATAACTTATTTTTTCATTTAAAATGTGTTAAGACTTGGCTCTATTACAGCCTAGAGTCAACTCTTGTGACAACAGATTACAGGATTACCATAAGTGGGGAAGACCCCCTAACATTGTTCACAAACAAGACGTAGGAAAAATCATTAGCAGAAAGAATGAAGGGAAAATATGGCACATTTAGAGGAGCATGTAGACTATATGTCGTGAGCATAAATGATGATATTGTAATATTTGCAACATAGGTGTTGGCCTGTAAGTTACGTAGGAAATGTTGAAAAACTCGGGTGTTATAAGGAGTTGTAGTAGCAATGGAGAAGTGTGTAGCAAGAGTGATGATGAACTGGGAAACATTTCTCGTGAATATATTTTTAACTAATTGCAGGGAGGTATAGGAGAAAGAAACAGAGTTCCAGTATGCGTGGTTATTAATTTTGATAGCATTGGTTTCATGGAGGGTTCTAGAATAGACACAGTTCCTAAAGGGTATGCAAAAACCATACTTGGAAGCAAGGTATTTTTTTTGTGACATATCGCGCACAAGAATAGACTGTTGGACAACAACATCACCTTTATGTCTACAAGGAGACAATTCGACAATTCATTGAGGATACATTGTGCATTCAATCGCAAATAGTTGAAGCATATTTGTATCCCTCGAGATGTTCCAGGAAGTAAATGGAACTATGTCGATGCATCCCAGGGGATAAGACCTAGGATAGATGTTAAATCCATGTTGATTTACAACATGATTTATGCAAAATTTTGGGTAAACTTTTCTCTCTCTTATAGAACTCTTGGCCCTCAAACAATATCAAAACCAATATCAAGGAATTCAACATGAAGAGGCATGTGCCCACGAGTGCTTCAGACCATTTGATTTAAGTTGGAGAAGGGGCGGATTGGAAGAAATACAAGTTAGAAATGATGGCCCATTTTCTGGTGCGTTGTAACTTTTCGTTGTCTCACACGTTTCTGTTGTGACTTTTTTGGTTGGCACGCTATGTTTGCTTACTGTCATTCATATGTTGTTTACGATAACTTTTTCTTCTTGTCGCATTGATTTCATTGTCTATTGCGCATGACATTTCCCAATGTTTTTATTTTCCTTCTTTTTCTACTTTTGTCTTCTTTTTTCTCCTTTTTTTTACTTTTTTATTTATTTTTATCGATTTTCTTTCCTAATGTCTAATATAGTACACTATATACATGGTTTTCTTACTGCGTTGTAAATTTTAAGAGTTAGTAGGTCGATTATCCCTATATAGTTTCAGTTGACTATCGTTGACCATTCCTTTCAATTATGTTCCTCCCAAGTCCTTTATCATCACATATCCTCCATCTGTGACAGTATTTAATTCATATGGCCCTACCCAATGCCTTATAAACTTACCAGGGTGTTACAAAAATTTGTTGTCATTGAGTAAAACTAAGTCTCTCTCCTTAAAGCTCCTCTTTTTTATGTGTATGTCATGCCGGAATTTGTCCCTTGCTTTCTGTACCTCTTGGTGAAATCCTTCCAAAATCCTTTCTTCTTCCATTTCCATTAGTTCACTGAACCTCTCCTGTATTGCACCACTTTCTGTCATGTTGGTAATTGCTGCTACGCGCAGAATGGGTACCAGAAATTCTAATGACACCACCGCTTCTTGTCCATACACCAATATGAATGGTGTATGTATTGTCAACTTCTTGCATGTGGTCCTATATGTCCATAGTATTATTGGTATTTTCAAGTCCCAATCATCCCTGTTAACATTGCAGATCTTAGTGAAAACATTTTCCAAAATCTTGTTGAAAGCTTATATTGTCACATTTCCCTGAGGATGATATGGTGTACTCTTCTCGTGATAGAATTCAAACTCCTTAGTCATAGCCTTGATGGTACTATTAATAAAATGTGTTCCTTGGTCACTCATCAAAATCCTAGGACATCCAAATATGGTGATCACCTGCTCAAATAAGAAGCGTGATGTTTTCTCTGCACTACAATATTTGACTGTGTTGATTCTTCCCATCTGGTTAATTATTCAGTCATAGTAATGATATATCTGGCTCCTGACCTTCTTGTTGGTGGATTAATAGGTCCAAAAAAATATATTGCCCATTTTTCAAATACCTGTAGAGTTACTTGTGGTCATAGGGGCATCTCATCTCTCCTGTTGGGTTTTCCAACCCTCTGAAAAATATCACAGTTCTGGAAATATTCCTTGGCATCTTTATGAACTATTGGCCACCATAATCATGTGTGCAATACCTTATGTGCAGTATCTTTTCATGCATAGTGTCCTCCAGCTATACCTTTGTGATCTTCTTCTAAAACTCTAGGTTGTTCATGTTCCAATACACACATTCTCAAAATGTTGTCTGCGCCCATATTGTATAAATGACCTGCAATGAGTTGATAGTATGCAACTCTAACTGCCATATGTTTCTTTTGTGTGGTACTAAAATTTCATGGCACAACTCTTTTACTTAAGGATTCAATGACATCAAAAAAATATTCATCATCTACCTATACTGAAAATAAATGTGCATCAGGGAAGTTGTCTTCCAAGTTAGTAGGTTCTTCTCCATTTGGTATCCTTGACAAGTGATTAGGTCTTGCATTCAGCTTCCCTGGTTTGACTATTACTTCAAAATCAAATTCTTGTAATAATAACAACCATCTATAGATCCTCCCCCCCAACACTTGCTTGTTCACTAGATATTTGAGGGAATAATGATCTGCAAACATTTTAAAATGTTTACCCAATAAATAATTCCTTGATTTCTAAAGTGCATATACCATGGCTAGGCCTTCTCTTTTTGTG
Source organism: Picea glauca (assembly GCA_000966675.3). Taxonomy (NCBI): domain Eukaryota; kingdom Viridiplantae; phylum Streptophyta; class Pinopsida; order Pinales; family Pinaceae; genus Picea; species Picea glauca. Next base: position 184,285 of record JZKD02S1672789.1, read on the forward strand.
GTGTTGTAATTCTTCTCAGATTTTGGACTGATTTCAATTATTTTGCTTTGAGCATTTGTTATTGAGATAACAGGAAAAATGCCATTAAATGTTGATTATAAAAAATGGATTGTGCAATTTTCCTGAAAATTTTGTCCTAAACCCTGATCTGCATGAATGTATTGTATGTCTCTCAATTGTTTGGAGATATCTGGTTCAAAAATAAAATAGTCTAACAAATCTTCATTATTTTCCTCCCTAAAATCAAAAGCTTGATTAATACTTAAGATAGGTTGAATCACTTCTTCCTGTTGTTGTTATGTTTCATCAAGCCATGGTAATTGATCTATTACATGAGGTTTTTTAGCAGGAGGATAAAGTGTGATGTTTCCTTTCAATTCCATGTGAGATAATCATATTTCTTGTTCTCCAACCAATGAAAGCATCAGCTGTGGCCAACCAAGGTCTTCCAAGAATCAATGGATGGCCTCCTAGATTAGATTTTGGTTGAAGAACTAAGAAATCTATTGGATCCTCCCAAGAATCCAAAGAAACTGTGATATATTCAAGTATACCTTCTGGCACTAGGTTAGATCTATCAGCTAATTCTAGGATTGTAGTGGTTGGTCGAAGATTTTACAGATTCAAATATATCATTGTCTCTAATGTCATCACATTGATAGTTGCTCCTAAGTCAATTAATGTTTTAGAGATTGAAAAATTGTTGATTGTTATTGTTACCATTGGAATTCTTGGGTCAACCTATTTTTCCACTGAAATAGTATTTGACATTAGTCCTGCTAAATTTCCAATTACATGAATTGTTGGTGGATCCTTCTTTTTGCCAGTTTTCTTTGAACATAATTCCTTGATTGCTTTTGTATAGATTGGGATATCTTTGATAGCTTGCAATAAAGGTATTTTCACACAGACATTCTTTAATTCATCTAAGACATCAAATTCAGGAAGAGAAATTGATAGTTTTTCCTTAACTAACCTTTATGGAAAAGGAGGTGTTTGGGTATTTATTATTTTACCCTTCTGAATTTGATTGTCTATTTGTAATTTTTCTGTGTTAAATTTTTCAAGAATCCTCTCGTCTTCTATCTGTTCTTCTATGATAATAGGAGAATCCTTTTGTAAAACTTTCCCAGGCCTTAAGTGGATGTTTTGAAGAGGAAGGATTGAGTATGTAGAAAATGATGTTCCTTCATCAACGTTATACATGGGTTTTTCCACTTTGTTATTAGGATTTAATACTGGTTGGGATGGTAATTAAGTTGGTCTGGGTGGAGGTTGGTTAGATGGTAGTTGAAATTGTTGTGGTTGGGTTAGTTGTGGTGCAGGTAGTGATTGTTGAGAATATGAGTTTTGTAGTTGATTCTGCTGGAATTGTTAACAAGGAAAGGGTTGTTGTTGGTATTGGTATGGTTGATTTCCATAAGCATATCCTCGTCAACTTTAAGGAGGTTGGTTTTGGTTCTATTGAGGAGGCCAATCTTCCTAAGGCATAGGAGCATTCCATGAATTTTGAATAGGATATTGAAAATTCTGAGGAAATTGTTGAGAGAATTGAGTAGAATTTTGAGACATACCTGTGAAACGTGGCTGCCAAGGTCTTCTTGGTGCTAAGTAGTAAAGAGATTCCATTCCTTATCCTTCTTCCATGTGAGTAGCCTACAATTCTTTCAACTTTGGACAATCATTAGTTGCATGGTTATTTGTACACAGTCCACAAATCTGAATGTTGTCTAAAGGACAGTCCTTCAATGCATGTTTCTTCCTACACTTAGCACAAAAGATGGATAATACCTAATCTTGTTCATCCTGTTTCTTTTTAGCTTTTAATGTGTCAGTTTTAAAATCCTCAAACAGATGTCCTAATTCTGATTTAGTTACACCATTTGAAATTGATTTGGTTGCCTTAGTCACAATATCTCATTGTCCTCGACCTCTTTTAGCTTTTCCTCTTGAATATTTCTTACATAATTCAACAATTTTAGGGAAAGGCAAGTGAGAAATATCCCCTGCCCCTATTAGATTAAGAGCATCCAAATTTTCAGCTAAAATCCCCTTTAAAAAGATAGTACATATGACATCCAAAGGAAAATTAGTTTGCTTAGATTTTTGCACATTATAGAGAAATTTTTCTAGATAGTCTTCTAAGCTTTCATCTTCACTTTGAGACATTTTAAAATATCTTCTTTAGATTCTTTTGATTTACAATAGGGTTGATATTTAGTAAGAAATTTCATTTTCATGGCATCCCAGTATACTATGGTTGCTTCTCCTAACCCCATGAACCATTTTAAAACATATCCTTTCAAAGTTGTAGGAAATAAACGAAGTTTTTGAGCATCATTGGTATATCCATATGTTCGACAAACGATATCAAATTCAAACATGAAAGCATCAGGATCTTCAGTAGACAACCCAAAGAAATTTGGAATAACATGAGGAGGAATATTCTTCATTTTTATTTCATCTGCTAAGAGGGTTGGTGTATCGACAATTGGAAATGCAAATGTAGTTTGTTCTTCTTCCTCCTCTTCATTATTTCCTCCTCGTGTTTCTTCTCGATGTGATTATCTGTCCTCTCGTTCTTTCCTTTCTCTTTCTTCATTTCTTTTTCTTTCTAATTCCCTTTCCATTCTCTCCCTTTCTTGTCTGTCAGCTTCTAACATTGCAAATAAGTCTTTTGTAGTACAATCAGAGACTTATGTTGAAAAAAGAGGTTGTTCTATTTGTTTTTGTTTTCCTACAAAGGATGTTTCTGACTGTGTTTGTTTCTTCTTTACTTCATCAGCCAACAAAATTTGTCTTTCTATGAGAGTTAACCTTTGTCCTGAATGTTGTTTTTCTTCTAATTCTTCCAAAGTGATTTTCCCAGCAGTTGGTGTAGTGAATTCATTTTTCTCAGTTGTAGATGTTCCTGCTCCCATTGATGGTTGATTAGTTTTGGGGCGGTTTTGTTTCCAAAACCTACCTTTGTCATCTCTATGTTTAGACATACAGAAACATAACTAAAATTAAAAACTAAATTATGTTTCTGTGTTTTTTTTAAACTACTTATAAAAATGATCTTTCGAAGTCTATCTCTAAATGTGTCTCCCTGGCAACGGCACCAAAATGTTGGGCTCCAATCTACTGATGTAAATTAAAGTGTATTTGATTGTCAATCCAGTGTTTGTAAGACTTACAGACACATCCAAAATGTATGGACTTAGAGATAAATTTAGTTCTTTAAATGGAAATAATTCAAAAGCTAATCTAAGTGTTGAGTATGAAAGAAATGCTTAGCTTCTTTACAGAAGGTGTATTCATAGATCTCTTACCATTAATCAGCAAGCTAAAGTAAAAGCATTCAATTAATATTAAGCATTCAAATCAGTAAGCATTCAAACTAGTTTAGAGACTTGTAAATGTCAGAAAGACTAAACCCTTTTACAGAGATGCATTCTTTGCTTTCTCACATTCATCAGCAACATAACTAATTTTAAAATCAAGTAAAACACAACAGCATTACCTACAGCAAAATGTAAACTGAACTAAAGCTCATACCAAGATTTACTTGAAAATAATGAAAAAGAAAAAGTGTACTAGCTTGGTAAAGAGGACCCTCCAATGCTTCACTTGTACACCTAGAGTTGTCTCAGTTAAGAAGGAACTTACAGCAGCATTCACATAATCATCTCATAAACATCATCAAGAACAAAACACCAAACTGATCTCAAGACTGAAAATTCAGAGTTTTCTTCATTAACATAAGATGTCATACTAGTCCATGTCTTGAAGTATTTATACAAAAAGTTTGTAACTAAAAATACTAAAAAGACTCATAATCTAAGAATGAGATCCACAAAATATACTAAGAAGGTCGAATCCCTCCTTCAGATCCACAAAATATGCACAAATACCAAGAAAATCTAAAATTGTCCATAATTTTATGTTAAATCAAGGTATTTTTTGTTGAAGTGGCCATGTTTGACCAACGTTGACCGGACACCTAGAAAGCTCAAATCTTGAACCTGGTAGATATTCATCCAACCTTGTACATCAAGGATCATGACACATGTCTCTAATTTTGCCCAGTTGTCCTGAAAGTACACGAACCTTGGAGCAATAAAAGGATTTAGTCAAATCCTGTAATTTCTGATAAAATTTTTATTTTAATGTTAAAAATTCAAAAATTCAATTATTAAGCTAAGGAATGATAAATGTACCTTGCATAGGTTGTTTTATGGAAAATATGGAATAAAATGAAGGCAAAATGGATGGTTTTGGAGACAAAAGTATGATTTGTGAAGTGAAAATAAACATGAAATGGTACTCAACAATGTGGAACCCCTAAGATCAACCCCAAATCTTGTTCAGAAGGTGAGTATTCCTATCCAATCCCTTATCACTCAATCTTATTCAGAAGGTGAATATTCCTTTCCCCTTCAAGCAATCCCGCCATGGAAGTGAATGAAGAAACCAAGCTAGCTTTAGATCGAAGATCCTCACAGCCTAGTGGAGTTTTCACTAGGAAAAAAGTGCTAAAATTATAGGAAGAAATGGATCAAGAGGAGGAACATCTTCCTAAGAAACTGGGGAGAAGAGCAACAAAAACAATGAGTAAGCAAAGAACAAAGAGAAAAGTTTGGGGATTCATTCCTCCATAGAAAGTTCTCTAGGAGCTAGGGTAAAATCATTGTCTTTAAAAAGTCATGGAAATCAAGTGCCACTAGAGACTCTCTTAGGCAATAGCGGAAAACCCTCAGCAGTAAATAATGAAAATAGTCTCCTTGAATAGTAGGGGGATGGGAAACAAATACAAAGTTGAATCCTTAAAGGAACTTATAAAATCTAGAAACACAACCATCTTTCTAATCCAGTAGACAAAATTAGATGAGAGTGAAATGTTGGAAATCAACAACAAAATTTGGAAAGATAGACATGGGATAGTGGTAAGCTCAAGGGAGGCTTCAAGGGGAGTCTGCACCCTGTGTAAAAATCCAGATCCACCCAACATTTGATTTTCTCAAAGTTGGTCTCCAAAAGTATAAGACAACTCCTAGTTATTTTCAATATCTATGCCCCAATGCATTATAGAGAGAAGCTAGTGTGTTGGCAAACTTTAGCAGATATGAACAAATCTATACATAAAGAGCATAACATTCTAGCAAGTGATTTAAATTTAGACATGTCACAAGATGAAAAGCAAGGTGGAAGCATCATCTAGGATCAATCAAGAGAGAAGGTAGAAGATCTAATTTCTATTTGGGATCTATTGTACGTTAAACCCCAAAAAAGGAAATACACATGGTCGAATAGGAGGGCTACATTAGGACACACTGCAACCAAATTAGATCGATTTTTAATCCATAGCAATCAAATCTTGAACGATGTGGAAATAACCTCAAGAATTATCCCTTCCAATGTCTCGGATCACAAACCAATATCTTTGTTCTCTCAGCAATCACAATACTATGGACCCCTTCCCTTCATATTTAACCCTCTTTGGCTTCAAGATAAGAGAGCATTCTCAGTACTAGAAGAAGCATGGAAACAACAGATCAACAATTTCCTATGATATGTTTGGGAAGCAAAGCCAAGAGCAATCGAAAAAGCTTTAAAAGACTAGGCAAAGCAAAACTATTTAAATCCAATGACTAAGAGTAAGGAGGCTCTTTAGCAATTGGAGACTCTTCAAAATGCCTTGGAAAATCAAGAGGTCACCCTCCAACAAATATAAGAGTAAAATCTCTATTGGAAAGTGCACTCAACTTACAAGAAAGAGGAAGAACATTGTTGAATTAGATCCAAGAGCTTGCAGTGAAAATATGGTGATCGAAATACCTCCTTTCATAAGCAATCGAAGGCTGGCCAACTAAAGAACAATGTCCAAGAGATCCAAAAAGAGAATGGGGGTAGGATACCAAACTTCGACAAGATAAAGGAAGAGGCCTTTATTCATTTCAAAGAGTTGTATACGTCAAAGGAAGAAGAAGAGACAAAGGCAACCCAATCTATGTTACAAAGGATTCAACGTCTGTTTTTTGAAGATAATATGGAATTAGTAAAATAAATTGAAGAAGAAGAGATAATAGACACAATTTGGGGACTTGAGCCTGATAAGGCTCTTGGCCCCAAATGGATTCTATATTCATTTTTATCGTGCCTCTTGGAATTTAATAGAGCATGACTTATTTCATATGCTAAGATGGACCAAGATGAAACCTAAGGTGGGAGGATGCACGAACTCCTCATTTCTAGCCCTCATTCCAAAAGAATCCAATGTTTTCTCGTTTACTAGATTCCACCTTATCTCTTTGTGTAATGCCTCGTATAAAATTATGAAAAAAATGATGCCAACCAATTGAAAAAAATCCTCGCCAATCTAATTTCAAATAATCAATGTGGTTTATGTTGAATTTTCGTCTTTAAGCAGCTAATTTGATTAGTGTTCTTTTACTTTTAACAATGTGCATGATCACTGCATATAAAGAATCACTGAAAGAATAACATCCACAACATACACAAGATTTACCTTGGGAAAACCCTCTAGGGGAAAAACCCGGCAAACTTCATCAATATAGATTCAACAACCAAGAACAATGCCTCTCTCCAAGAGAGAACTAACAAAGCAGAAGATCCTTCTCAAAACCCTTGACTAGGGAAGAGTAGCACACCACATAACCAAGATATACCCAAGAAGTAGACCAAGATTCTCCACAACGTCACCTTCTAGTTGCAGTAGCATCTCCCTCTAAGACTTGCACACTTTCTCTTCTTAGCTACAGAGCTTGTGTGTTATGTATTCAAATGAGGCGCTAGCCTCCCTTGTAAATAGTAGTTTGGTCAGCCTAAAATTAGCTCTGGGCCGACCTGTCACTTTATCTTTTTATTTTACATTTTACTTGTCAAGGCACAATAGGGCCAACTTTTACAAAGGCACAATAGGATTGTCTTAACAAATATAATATCATAATATTCTTTAGGGTTTTGCCTTGGTCAAATACAATAAGAATATCTTTTGAAGCTACTCAAACTTCAACAGTTTCATGAAAAAGCATCAGATAATAGACAATATCTCACTAGTGCAAGAAGCAATCCACTCCAGTCGAAACAAAAAAGACAAAGGAATGATTATAAAGATGGATATGGCCAATGCCTTTAACCGAGTACGTCATTCTTTCTTACTTTTAGTTTGAGGCAAAGATTCCCCTCTCTCGTTCTCTATATTTTAATGGCAGACTCTCTTAAACAGTTGAGCAAGAAAGAATAGATGCCAATTTGCAAGGAATTTCTATTGTGTGAGGGGTCAAAGAAATCAGCCACTCCCAATTTGCTAATGACGCACTACTTTTGGGAGGAGCATTAGTCACTATAGCAGTAAGTCAAAGAAATCAGCCACTCCCAATTTGCTAATGACGCACTACTTTTGGGAGGAGCATTAGTCACTATGGCAGTAGTGGAACGCTTCAAGAAAGTGATTGATCAATTCATGAATGCCTCGGGAGGATGTATAAACAAAAAGAAGAGCAGTGTTTATGGTTGGAACACAACGCCTCAACTACAACATTCAATAGCAAGAATTTTGGGGTTTCCGTCTGTGATCAAATGGTCGTGTTTTAAGTATTTGGGGATGCCCATAGCCCTTTCCTTTCCCAAGATAGCAAATTGGCAAACATCCATTCAAAAAATCCACAAGAAATTACAACAATCATGGGCCCATTAGTTAAACCCAACTAGCGACGTAATTTTAATTAAATCCGTGCTCTCAACTTATCCTCTATTCCAAGCAGCACAATGAAAAAACTATTTGAAAATTTCAAAGGTGAGGTGAAAATTTCGAAGGTGAGGGAAGAGCAACTCTGAAAAGTTTCATCTCATAAATTGGAGGACGATAAGGGCCTTACGGGACCAAGGCATTATAAGCATTAAAAACCCTCAAGTAATAAATCTAGCAATGGGGGGAGGAAATCTTTGGAGGTTGGTCTCCGCCAAGAACACGTGGTGGAAATCAGTCATCCACAAAAAATATCTTCAAGTCAGTTGGCTTAGGAGCCTAGATCTTTTGATCCTATATATCAAAGGCTCCTCGAGCTGGAAACTTTGCGAAGCGGGGGCACCTCATTCAAGGAAACCTTTCCTAGGTGCCTAGAAATGGAGCAAAGATTCGATTGTGGCAAAATTGAATTCTAGGAAATCCTCCCCTAAATAAATTCCCACAATTTAATGAGTTGAGAGAATGGATGCAATCACGAAATATTTTCATTCTACCACATATATCTAAGTTGGATCCTTCAATTAATGATCTGTGGAAAGGCTAGAAAATAAAGAATTTAGTGCAATAGCTAAATGATCAGTGGAATCGCCTGTTGAGCAAGCTTTGAGGAGTTGCACCAATGAGCAAAACATCACAAGATTGTCGAGGGTGGGGTTCTAATGGAGCACCGTGTATAATTAAACAAGGATACAACCTCAAAATTGTTGGGCAAATTAATCTTCTAAAGGCTACGATCTAGAAGTCTGTGTGAGCAGGAGACTATTTTCCATGAGTTAAAATATTCTATTGGGTTTTAGCCCATGGAAAAATTTTGACAACTAAAAATCTGGAAAAGAGGGGAATTCAAGGACCTTTGAGGTGCCCTTTGTGCAAGGAGGAAGAAACCTCAGCACATTTATTTCTAAATTGTGAATTCCCAAAGTCAGTCTGGAACATAGCCTTTGTAGATCTAGGGAGACAGGTCTCTATGCCACAAGATGTTCCACCTCTGGGGTAAAAAATATCATAGCACATTCCTAAATAAACCAATTTTCAAGAGGGCTTGGTTGGCATCCCCAAATTCTTGAGCTGGAAAGTCTTGACCATGAACAGAGCCATTTTCCAACAAACTCTTCTTTCTCCTAGGCAAGTGGCAACGCAAGCCATGGGTCTTCTTAATGAAATAGTTTGCACAAAAGGAGCTCGGGGAAAAATGTATCAGTGTTAGAAGTAGAAGAGTGGTTAAAAGACATTTTGATCAAAAGGTCAATGAATCCATCCCTATAGTTTGGAAGACCAAAGAAATCCTCGTCATGGCAACTCAAAATGACTGAAAAACTACAAAATTGGACTCAAAACAAGCAAAACTTTTTTTTTCTTTGATGGATCCTCGAGAAAAACTACAAAATTGTACTCAAAACAAGCAAAACTTTATTTTTTCTTTAATGGAGGCTCGAAAGACAATCCTGGGCTATGCGTGGCGGGGATCATCCTTAATCCCAGAGGAAAACAAGAAATCACTTTCACTCGGGGGTTAATAGAGACCACAAGTAATCAAGCAAAGGCATTAGCATTGCTACAAGGGCAATGCTCCTACAGCATAAAGGAATTCGTCAATTCTTGGAGATTGGGGATTCAATAGTGATAATTAGACATATGCACTCCCAAACAACTCCTCGTGAGCACTCGCTAAGTCGGATCATCATCAGAGTTTAGAGATTGGTAGAGTTTTTCTCAGTGAAAATTCTACGATGTTTTGAGGCACCTCAACTCTTTAGTTGATAAGCATGCAGATGAAGGGGCTTGTTTTCCTTCAAGATTTCTTAAAATAAACAATGAGAGTCCTTTAACTCGTCAACTCCCACGAAGTATGCATCATCACTTCACCAAAACTTCAAGCACACAAGCAATATGGACAAGTGGCATGTATTTCGAAAGGCAAGTATCAATCTACTAAGGAGTCTTTACTCCCCATTATGCCATTCAATTCGATGAAGCCAGAGGTATTAAACAATGTGATGATGGGACTGCTACTTTTGTGTAATATTAAATTTTGACCTATTTGGAGATTGTTTGCAGCACCTTTTTGTCCTATTTTCCTTGCTTCGAGCCCGATAATTAGAGCCATTCAGATCGACAGCCCTCATTCTGATGTGCAAGTTATGGGGACGGCTCTTTGGAAGCTCGAGTTGTATGCAGTGACGCATAGTAGGAGATCTCACCCTGGTGTGATAGTATAATACCCAACCATTTGTAGCAAAAGTGATCAGGAAAAAATGGTAAACCATCATGGCCATTTAGACCATTGCACTGTTTGTGAGAACTCAAAGCTAAGCTATGCAGAGGCATTCGAAGGTGTGAGAGGCATATCAAAGAGGTTCGTGATTACTTTCCTCTATACAACAAAAAGTGAGAAGGTTGTACGAACAACTAAGAGAGAAGGAATGCACTGGAAGCCCATGCAATGCAAAGGCAAATAATTGGTATCAATTTCCGTATAGATGCAATCCAAAACCAGTAGGGGCAGATTGTAACGTACCCAGACTCGTATCTAGGTCTTATTATTGCCAATTCGACCTCTTTCATACAACTAAATTTTTTAAATTCTTTAACCTCGCTCATTATTTCTCTAATACCATTAAATAATTGTGTCCAACAAGGTTCTTATAGCGTTCTATGACAGAGTCAGAGCCCAGTTTGAGCTCTATTACCAACATGTAACAATATGCCCTGCATATGATAAACTTATGCAGTCCTAACAACATATAATTCCATGCATAATTATAGACATTCACAGCATGACATAATTAAGCACATATAAATATCACATTAATCATCATAAAAGCACATAATGTAAAGAACATTTATTTTTAATGAAAACACTGACTAGCTGCAGACCTCAAACATTCCACCTAACCATAGACACTGTTGTTTTAAGACTCTCAACAACAGGTCACCCCCAAGCTAGGGCTATGACTCCACCAAGGAAAAGGCTACCTAAGCCAACTAGGATCTCACAGTCAACACAAATAATGGCTAGGCCATGGTACCAAACTCTAGCAACAATTCCAACCTACAACCTCTCATTCCCCATCATCCTGCACAACCCAAGGACGTGTACCCCCTTCTCTACTCCGCAGTCCCTCAAGCTATCCCACTTCCTTTCCAGGGCACCAACACAAGCCGGTTAGGAAGTCTCAGAGCTCTATGGCTCCAAGAACTCCAACTGCTATAATAGAGTCTCCAAGCACCTTCCAGACCTCGCACTAAGGGAAACCTATCCCAGACAACTCTCCCTCCAGGGCTCCACCCTTCCTCAAGGAAACCCAAGGAGAATTGTTCACCCAAATCTACCTAAGATTCTCAAGGTTCACAAGGTGACATGATCTCAGTGGCTCACTAGCTCACACCCAACATCCCAAAGCAAGGATGGGAAGTAACATACTCATAATGGTAGAAATGAATGAGAATGCCCCACTTTTCCACTAAGTCCAAAGTTTATATATGCATGTTCCCTTTTCGACAAGTGGCTCTCAAAGAACTACTCACCCACCACTTGGAAACTTAGGATAAAATCATTTGAATAATGACTTAGGAATTAGGAATATTATATTATATTCCTTAGCTTAGCTCATTTCCTCAAGCCCTTAGCCCCCTTTGCCTCTCATGGAGTCCTAGCCCCTCATACTCTCTTGTCTGACTTGGTCTACAGCCGTGATGTAATTTATTAAGTATATGAGTGTGTTTACAATGTACAATGCTAGGCTCATCGGCCTTTCAGCATATAGGCTCCCCGACCTAATATCACACAGGCACTCCAACCCAAAACATATATACTCAGGAACTCCAGCCCAAAACATCCTAACTCACCAGCGTATAAAAACATATGTACATATACACATTTACAACCATTACAGAGATTGAAATTATTTAAAAAAAACACTCAAAATATTAAAGAGATAACAAATAAAATAAACAGGTTACAGGCCAAGATTGAAAAGCTGGAAATCGAGAAAAAGAATGCTAATCAGGGGAATCAGTTAGTGGCTCATCCCTCACTCTCAATTGTTTCATTTGGAACAAACATTCTGATGGATAAGGAGGATGCTACTATGCAGCAACCATTAGCCCAAGCAATGAAACAATCATGTGCCATTCAATGAACCGAGTCCAGTAACAATCTGGAAGCCCACAGTGAGCCTGACCAGATTTTTTGAATTATGCAATGTTTTGGAAAGTTGTAATTTTGCTAGGACAGTTTATACGGATATATACTTAACTGATAGATAGTGGTAGAACTGGAACCTTTAATCTAGTGGTTAGAGTAAAAAATAGTGTTACATTTTGAGAACCTGTTCAAGGATTTTGACTCTGAACCTCGTAACGTTTTGTATTATTTTGTTGGATGATTCAGATTTTGATTCTGAACCTCCTAACGTTTTGTATTATTTTGTTGGATGATTCTGCTGTAGAATTATTTTAATACAAATTTATAACCATTTCTGTTTTATAAAATTTTATCAACAATCCTTTTTATTACAAGTATGAACATCATCCTCTGTGTTCGTTTAAAATAACATATCTCAAATTTAAACCCGACATTGGATTGAATGTGCCAAGATGGAAAAGCATATGTCCAAGAAGACCATTATAGGTATTTGACTAATATCATGAGCACAAAAAACAAAAATAGAAGACATTCAACCCCTATATAAGCTAGGACATCTAGAAAGACAATATTCCAAAAGTGAAAACTCCAAGCGGCAACTGTAACACCCTAAAAACTGACCTAAGCAACTTTGCATATTCAACACCACCTATGTAGAGCCAACTCCCTAGTTGGAGCTTGAAGGCTTAAAAGCCTATAACCCTGAGTCGGATTCTCGAGCTGAAGCCTAAACAATCGAATCAAGGGTTTACTATAATCTACCAATGAATTGTGTGGCAAAGTGTAACACCCTAAAAACTGACCTAAGCAACTTTGCATATGAACAATCCAATAAGGGGTGCGAAGAAAGAAGCAACAAGGCTGTGTGGTTGAACATGTTTGTACAACTGATACCTTCAAACAAAGTTCCTGTCTATTAAAGAATCAACAGTCAAAGAATGTGGTTGAATGGTTGATGACCTAGCTCAATTGATCTGTTGTAAACAAAAAAACAATCTGAGTAGAACCCTCCTCGCATAGACGTAAGGGTTCAGATTCTTCTTTGAATAAATGCCGCTTAGATGCTATACGGCATGCAGTACCCTCAAAATTTACATCAGAAATGATCAGAGGAAATCCCTGTATGAAAGATGTAGCCCATAGCATTGCTCAAGAAGCTGAAGGATATATGATGCACGGGTACATAATTCTAGGGCCTTTTTCTATAACCAAATTTGTAAACCATTAAATCACGATCTCGCAATCACTAGACTTCATGTTAATCCACGAAAATGGAAATAAGAAACAATCATCAACAACAGCATCCTAATTTTACTTGCACAAATTGAATAAAATGACATAAACTCTTAAATCATCCATCAATGCTTTTGAAAATCCAAATTATGACTGAGTACTTTTAAACAAGCTATTAGACAGCAGAGAAAATATCTTCCAATATTTCAAGTAGCAAAAATACTTATTGTGATTAGTTTTCATAGAGACCAGAAGGTATCAGGTCAAGATCTTTAAGAACCCTGTCAACAAAATAATTTTCTCGTCTCCAACGCGTCAGACTGACCTTCCTGAAAACCAATTTGAAATTCAAATTTCAGAGCCTAACAAACTATCCAACTTATCGGTGGCTACTGGCTTTTTGCTGCCCCATTTAAGAAAACATATATACTCTACTCAAAGAATTCAGGCTAACGAGTCTCCCAGAAGAAGGAAGTCATAAATATTTCAATATAAACAGTCTGGCAAAAGTAGTCAACTGCTGCAAGAAAATCATTTTACAGCCACTTCTCAACACTTGATGAATTAGAGTAAATCTTATTGCTGGCCAATTTAATGAGATAGACTTTTGCATTGCAATTAATTGAGTTTTAAAAATAAATTTTCCGAACCATTTTTAAAATACCTCATGACTTGCTTTCTGAAAACTGCAGTGATGTACCTGAATTTAGTATAAAAGTGTTTAGTCATTTTATACAAGTATCAATTAGTAAATAATGGCTCTTCTTCAAGTAATAGGTAGAAGTTTCCTTAAATAAGCCAGTCAAAGGAGAAGCAGAATCAATCCCTCCTATATTTTGTAAATTCCAAAATAGTACAATTCTTGAAATATGGTGACTTTGAATATCATCATAGAGGCAATACCAGAAACAAAGGGGGGAATTATGCTATAGATGACCTGAAATGATGACCTGAAATACTAGACAATTTAAGAAGTGTTAAATCAGGAATTTGAAAGGGCTAGGTATAAGTTAATAATAATAATAATAATTTATTTTTAAGGTCACGGTCAAGTTAAACACTAAATTAGTGTATGAGATCTCCTTTTTGTGGGATAAAAGATCTCCTTTTTGTGGGACAAGGAATCCCTTTTCTCAGTAATTTGACTGATAAAGTCTACATAAATATACATACCCTACCCTCTCTAAATTTGAACTTCTGGATAGACCAATCTATATATTTAAAGAATTAGCTTCTTAAAATACATTTTCCTGCATTAATGGAGTATACCACAAATAGACGACATGAGAAGCGTATTAGTTCCAAATGTTTAATTGAAAAGAATTTAGAGCAGCGTCCATTTGAATGATAAAATAAATAGAAAATTCGAAAACAAATCTAATCGGCCACAATGTTTTATTACTACCAGCCCGGGAAGGTTTTGTCGATCATCATATCTGCCCGGTTTTTGAAGCCTAGGAATTAGGACAACAATCTTACATTTGTTCAAGGACGTATAAAGAGATTAAATGTTATAGATGATCAGAAACCTCCTGCTTTAATGAGGGCAAATAAATTGAAAATCTCAATTAGAGGAGATGCCCTCAGAAAGGTGGAACCTCAACTCTGTTTCCCGACCTGAGATCCTTATCTGTAATCGGCCTCTTGTATGCCCTAAGGATTGTAAATATTCATTATAGAATTTGCAACAATAATTACTGGAGGGGACAAACTACGCAGAGGAAATGAGAATAGTTGGTGGAGAGTAAAAGATCCAAACTGACAACTCCATCTTAGAAAGGCACAGGCACCACTTTGTAAGGCTCTAAGAAGGCCATCGATTTTGGTACTAAAAATTTTTTATTGAATGTTCAAACGGGGTTAGATGTGTCTGTGTGATACGTAATATTTTTCAGGAGCAAAGACTCGAAATCTGAATCTGGTCAGCGACTCTGTTCATGAGTGCTGCCATTTATTCGAAAGCCATGATGTTCCAGGTTATGTGATAAAGGCGAAGACACTACATTTTTTTGTTAAGAAATATAACACAAATGCAAATCTGCTCCAAGTTTTCTTCATTTTAAGAAGATACATTGAAGGATACCAAGCTAAATGCTTCTCATAAAACTAATGGAAAAGGGAAATACAGAAAAATGCTGTCAAGAAGTTACCTGTCAGGTGCATAGAGTTACCTGAAAGGCCGAAACCCTTGAGAATGCAATAAAACCCTCGAAAAAGTCCGCTGCAATTAACAATTAGAACATCATCTTTGGCCCCCGTTCAATTGATGCAGGTGGGGAATCGTCCTCTTGATCTCCAGGCTCTTTATCTCCGCAGGCGATTCCCGATCTGCACCAATCGAACTAGAGCCCAAAATGAATTGGAAAGTAAAACCCAATTCAAACACAATGACAACCAATTATCACACCATGGTTTCAGTGACTCATTTTGCCTCGAGATGCTAAGCTTCGTGGGTCTCTATATATAGAAGAAGATTGAATGAAGGGAGTGGGGGACTGAGACAGATGGGACAGAGTGTTGGAAAAACAGAGCAGACGTTGATTTTGGGGGTTGAAAAATGTGTGGGAGAGGGGAAATTCATGTCGGCTGATGTCTACTTTGTAACACCACCTCAACCAAAATAATGTGTACAATGTACTTGCAAAAGATTCCAACAACCCAACTACTCTTCAGCTATAGTATGCCGTCTGGTAGGCCTTGGAAAATAAAAGTTTTACCGTTTTACCATGGACGCTTTATAGTACATAACTAGTGAATAATTTATTTATATTTTAAAACATATTTAAAATAAAAATTTGTAGGTTTGGTAAATTTGAGTGGTTGAATTTGTATAATATGAGTGTTAATGGGTTTTTCAAAGAGCAGTAAATGTATAGCCAAATTCTCATGTCTTAAAAATAGAAAACCTAGAATGTTTAGATTACATAAAAAAAATATTCTACAAGAAAATTGTGCATTATATTAAGATATATAATCAGTTTAAAAAGTCAGAAATACCAATACATTCGAAGGCCTAGCCTTATGCTTTCTCCACCAAAAGTCCAACTACAACTCGAATCAAAATACAAAAGATACACTCTGCCACCATGATGACTGACCAAAAAAGCGCCAACAAATAAAACATAGCCTGAATTACCCAAGGTCGAGAACTTTTCTCAAAAAAAAATGTCACTACTTCCATACCCCTTAATAGCCTCAAAAAAACATAGAAACAACAAGTTCAGATAGGTGTGCTAGTACATCTTTAAATAAAATCTTGGTCCCTCATGACCATCATTCCATTGATTATATGTGATGGCTCTAGGACGCTCAGATAGAGCATTTTTAGATAATAAGTCAGTCTCCTGATTTTCTTCTCTTTAGACATGGGCAAATGTGATGACAGAAAATTTCTTGATGAGTTCCCTTACCCAGTCTTTCCAACATTCTATTGTAATTACTTGCAGAGAACCAATATTATTTAGCCAATCAATAATAATTTTGGAATCCCCAATAATGTGGATATCTGATATAGAAAGTCTGTGCGCCAAAGTGAGGACAACCCAAGCTCCCAAGAGTTTCGCTCTTGTATTAGTGTCCCTACCACAATTAAGGGTCGATCTATAAATAGTGCAATCATTTAGTTTTATAACACCCCCCACTCCATTGTGTTCCCCATTTCTTTGAGATGGATGGATAAAGTGAGGGGTAAAGTACACAAGAAAGTCAAAAGTTTTATGAATTTAATATTTTTTATACACCCTCAAATATCCTTATTACAACTAAATTGTATAATATAACATGTAATATATGCAATTTCATCAATTCAAAATTATTATTGCCAAAATTTTAGTTCAATTTCACTTCCCAATATTTTGAATAGCCAAAAAAGGGCCAATTTAGGGTATATACACCTTCATAAACTAAAAAATGAAATATTTACATGGAAGGGTCCTTTTTTTTCAATAGAAAAAATTCCTCATTATATTTGATAATATAATGTTTACATCGTCACAGAGAGATTTCTTTAACAGAAATTTATGTGTATGGCTATGATCCAGTCCCCGAGAAGAGGCCAAAGATCCATAGCCAAATGGAATACTGAAAAAAGTGACTCGAAGCTGAAATGTTGACAAGCTTTTTGCATGGAAATTTCAGAGTTACTGACAGAAAAACATAAGATTTAAAAAGCATACTAAAAGTGCCCAGGAATACAAAAATGGAAGGAGCCTTAAAAGTAAATTAAATGGACAGTTGGGCCCTCATTGTTTTCAATCCAGTGATTGTAGGAGAGAAGTTTGGATTGTTTCTAGAGAGCGATCTTTGAGAGTGTGTCTGCTTGCTTATCGTTTTCTCTCGGAGTATGAAAATGTGAGAGCTGCCTAAACAATTTTTGAAGCTCACAAGTTTTGTCCATCCAGGCTAGAAGAGAGGAGACCTGGAGCTTGTCTTTTGAGACATGGAAGGGTCCTTATCCCCAATAAAATCCCACAAGTCAATTTGGTGTCTCACTAAACTTTAACCTTAAAAATAGAGTATTATTATTATAAATTAAAATTCTAAATAAAAAGAAATTGAAACTTTATACCCTATAATGAGTTTTATGAAATGAAATGGTATTTATTATATAGAATGAATTTGTATTGTGTATATTTAGTTATTGTGTGCAACATATTGCATTGTTAAATTTATTACTTTAAAATAGAGTATTATTATTATAAATTAAAATTCTAAAGAAAGAGAAATTGGAACTTTATAAATTAAAAGGATGAAATAAGTTTTATGAAATGAAATGGGATTTATTATAGAGAATGAATTTGTATTGTTTAAATTTAGTTATTTTGTGAAACATATTGTATTGTCTAAACATTCTAAGTTTTGGCTTTTTTCACTTGAATATGGCTATATAAATTTGGGGAAAATGTTGTTTAAATTGCATTTATGAATGCATAGGCACTCAGATTATACAAACTTAACCATTCAAATCAGCAAATGCAATAATATCCCTAGAAAATAGCTAAAACATAGAGCGTTTAGAATAAATGATTTATTATACAAGTATAACTTTGCTAACATGACAAAATTAAGGCATCCTATCATAACTTTAAATATTAATAAAAGTTATTCAAGGCTAAAGATTGAATGGACTCAAATTGCTACTTTTTGGCTCCATTATTAGGGATAGTAAAAGACGATACCTTTCATAACATGGGCCTCATTAATAATATTATGATGGTGTAAGAAATCATAACTTTAAACATTAATAAAAGTTATTCAAGGCTAAATATTGAATAGACTCAAATTGCTACTTTTTGGCTCCATTATTAGGGTTAGTAAAAGACAATACCTTTCATAACATGAACCTCATTAATAATATTATAATGGTGTAAGAAAGATGTTACTTTTTTACTATACTATTAGAAGTAGTAGAAGATGATGCTCTTTATAATATCAACATCATTAATATTAAATTTAAAGAAAAAATAAAGTGGTACAATAAGATTAAGAAAAACAAAAAAATAATTTATTAAAAACAAAATTCAACATTCCTAAATTAAAATATCAAAATTATTTTTATAATATTATGGTTTAAAAATATATATATTTAAAAAATAATAACAATTTAGTTAAATAATAACAAACTATCCTTAGTTTTAGAATGAAACTTAGAAGTAGATATAACCTCAAATATAGTGGGAATTTTTTTTTATAAAATTTGCAATTATAACAAAATGAAAAATAGAAAATATTTTCTCTTTAATTTAAGTGCACAATCTTATGTTCAAATTAAATATAATTTTCAAAATATTTATAATATTATTAATATTTGTAATATATTAATTCATGAAAAAGATGAGATAATTTTATTTTCAAATTATTTAATTTTATAACAACATAATAACATAAAATAATTAATTTTTAAAGTTTCATAAACTAATATTAATTTTGATTAATTTTGCCAAATATAAAGCATTTAATAATGAAATGTATTGTTAAAACACTCCCTTATGTGAAGGTTCATTTATGTGAAGTCACAAGTCACAGGTTTGAAACTCCAAAATTTTGTTTTGGGTATAAGACATCTTAAACACATCTAAAAATATAATGGTAAGAGTCGAATAACAAAACCCTAATAATTTTGTCAATCACAAAAAAAAATATTGATTTCAATACCAGAATAAAATATATACTTATTTAAAATAAAATTAATTATTAAAAAAATTAAATTTTTAATATAAATTTATATTAAAACTATATAAATATAGTAAAATGTACTATGATATAGGATTCTTCTTTTAAAAAAGAAAAACATTTATAAATACTTAAAATTTTGAATAGTAAAAAAAAATATTTAAGAATTTCTTGAAAGTAGGTGTGCAATCCGGGAAAAGCATGTTCTTAGACTTTAATGTCGAATTCTTCCTTTTAAGAGATTGATGTGGACTTAAAAGAGGTGTTGTCTTCGCCGGAGAGGAAATATATATTTTCCACCTTATGAACGGTCCTTTCAGAGTTTGTTGTGGATTTTAAAAAAGCGGTGTCTTTTCAGGAAAGAATTATACTTTTTCCGGAACAATTGAAGCTTATGATTTCTCATCAATAGGTATCATTTGCATGGTGAATGAAATTTATTTTTGGGCTAAATTGGTAAAGGTTTTCATATTTAGAAAATGTAAATTTAAATTTAATAGAATTTTTTTTATATGATAATAATGATGGTGATGATAGTTAATGTTCATTGAGATTAAATTTAGTTTATTTGACTTTAAGAAAGGTAAAGAAATTACATGGGTTTTTTTAGAATTCTATTTTTGTGCTCAATAAGCTTTAAGAAAAGCATTCATAAATCACCACAGTTTTCACTAGTGAAAATTATGGTGATTTAGGAAGGTTAATGTTGTAAAAAATATTTTGAAATTGTGATAAAATGTGGATTTCCGCAAGACAATGCAAGAGAAAGTGTATTTCATCTTCAACCAGGAATAGTGTCACAAAGAAGACAAATTCTTTCAACCTGCAATGTTTTAGGAATTGTCCAATGTCATGTTTCACTATGGAGCTTGTGAGAGTTTGTTCTTATTTTGGCAATGTTGATTTTCGTCTTTACGCTAGTCAAAACAGATAGATACTTTTGATCTTCTAGATTATGGTTGATCACCTCCTTATAGTATCTTAATTTTCTCTTATCCTCTAAATATTTATTGCACCGCCATCTCTCCTTAAATTTATATGCAGTAATAGGCTTAGTATTATCGTTGTTATGTAGAGTGACCTTTTTTCTTTATACCATAATGATTTAGCCAAAGACTTGGCATCTTTATGCCAACCTTGCTTGAGTTATAACTGGTTTTGATTGGAGTTTAAAGCAATCTGAGAAAGCCTCTTGTCTTCCATGTTGATTGTCTTGCTCTTGTATATTAGTTACCTAGTCATAGTCATGCTCTTGATGGGGGAAAGATTTGCTTCGATGATGAGGATAGGATAGGGTGTGTTGCCTTTGATTCTAAGATTATAAGTTATAAAACACTTTGGGATTTGCTCTATCTTTCGCCATGATTCTTTGGAGATGTTGCAACTTCAATCTTCACAACCGTATAAGATAACCGAAGTGACAAGAGTCTCAAAGATGAGTTTCTTCTTATCCCATAACCAAATGTCCACTAGTTTATAATTGTTTTCAAGCCCATAATAAGCTTTCCACACTTCATTTATCATTTTATCAATGTTATAGTTCCAATTGAGCTCGTGGTGAACATCAATTTTGAGATATTGTATGAAGTCACTTTGATCCAGATTGGATCATTATATTATTTTCCATTTGTCTTAGTACTTTCTTGGTGGAAAAATTGGAGGAATCATCTTATAGAGCCATTTTGGCAGTTGGTCCAAATTTGGAAATTTGGGTCCAAAAAAACATATGAAATCTTCCATATCCATTTTGAGGCATCAAATGTGTAATGACCGGATTTGAATTAACGTTTAAATTTCTACCAAATTACTGTAATTTCTGTAATTTCTATAAGCTTTACAAAGAAGTAAACTTTTCAAAATTTTCAAATTATCTCAACACTTACGCTAACACTTACGCAAGTAGAATTTGACAATAAGTAATAAATCTAAGTAAACAATCCATAAATTTGAATTTACATACCTCACTCTGATGCTATCCGCAGCTTGCTCCCTTCGCTCGCTTCCTTAGGACACCACCCCAAAACCAACCTCCATGCCGACTAGTAGCGCCTAGCCCTAGGATATCAATGGATATCCTAGCCCTCCGAGCCCAAAACCTCCTCAGCCCCCCGGTGCACTGTAAATTCCACTGTAAATTCACTATGTCCAATACTGTCCAATACTCCAAGTTCTCCCCCAAAATCCTTTCTCCCCTCTCGTAAAATGAATGGTCCTCCTCTCCACTCCTTTCTCTCCCCCCTTATTCCTCCTTCACCGCCCCCTACATTAACTCCCACCTAACTCTTTATTACACCTTATCCATTCATTAATCCTCTTATCTCCTCGGGATCCTTATGTGATCCCTTCAT
>JZKD02S1672789.1:213209-250607 GCA_000966675.3 Picea glauca
GACACCACCCCAAAACCAACCTCCCTGCCGACTAGTAGCCCCTAGCCCTAGGATATCAATGGATATCCTAGCCCTCCGAGCCCAAAACCTCCTCAGCCCCCCGGTGCACTATAAATTCCACTGTAAATTCACTCTGTCCAATACTGTCCAATACTCCAAGTTCTCCCCCAAAATCCTTTCTCCCCTCTCGTAAAATGAATGGTCCTCCTCTCCACTCCTTTATCCCCCCCCTTATTCCTCCTTCACCGCCCCCTACATTAACTCCCACCTAACTCTTTATTACACCTTATCCATTCATTAATCCTCTTATCTCCTCGGGATCCTTATGTGATCCCTTCATGAATACGTAACTTGATTAAATGTTTTATTTTATTCTCCCTTTTTTATTTAATACTTTATTAATTAGTTAATTAATTAATAATCAAATTTATCATTAAACATATTGATTAAAGAGTTAATTATACTTTAAATGAATCATCTTAATCAAGAATAACTAATTAGTTAAGGTTATTTAATAACTAATTATAGTTTAGCTAATTTTTAGGATTATTTATTAAATTAATCATCTTAATAATTAAGGGTCGTTACAAAATGACACTTTTTTATGTTCCAAACCTTATTATGGAGAAATATTATATATTATACACACTAATACCTTTCCAATGGTGTAAGAATCACCTCAATCGGAATTCAAATGAGAAAGTTGTGGCTCTCGCAAGTTGACCTATCGTATTGATCACTATGGTGTGAGTGGATTCTATGTCAACCCCCATTACTTAAATATGTGGGGATAGCCACGTAGTGGATTTTCTAGAACATTCTAGAAGTTCTAAATAGAATCACTAATTGAGGGTTGAGGGAGTCAATACCCTAACCCTAGATGGCTATCGGGCTATGTTAAATACTGGGCCACTGAGAGAAAAAGGGGTTCCATTCTATGTTATTGTATTTTGTTCCATAGCATAGCAGAACAACTGGGAGTGGGAAATTAGAGATCATAATAGAGAGGGTTAATGTTCTGTAGTAGCCTAACAGGATAGAGGTCTCATGTAACTCAATAGAGAGTGTCTTCTCCTTTGTACTTGTAGTATTTCCATACTATAGAAAAGAGAGCAAAGCAATCTCACCTTCTAGCTAGGTTTTCTCCTATAAGGGTTTCCCAGAGAAAATATTTGTGTTATTTTGTGGATGGTCTATGATTGTATTTTATTGTTCTCTATTTTCCACATTTTATCTATTTCATGCATAAGCAAAAAAATCAGTAACTAGATATTTTGGAATCTAAAGGAATTCAACCTTCATATTGTAGATTTGAGTTTTGTTTATCATATATGTTGTGACCAATTTTTCTAATGGAATATCCATGATATTTTATAGATCATACTTCCTCCAAGTTGTTGTTGTCATACACAAAATTGGCATAAGTGATCTTTTTGGATTTAATTATCATAACCTTTGTTTTGTTAGTGTTGACAGTCATACCTGTACTAGAGCATAAATCCTTGAGAATTTTTAGTTGCTTATCGAAGTCATAGGGACTCCTAGCCATAAGAACAATATCATCAACATAAAGAGGATGGTGACTATATCAGTTATAGGTGGGCCAACACAACCTGCTTCTTCCAATCAACCCTCTAAACTTGTCAATGGATATGCCAAAAAGGGTAGGGAACAAGAGACAACCTTACTTAACTCCCATATTAAAATTAATTTCTTCATACCAACCCTTAGTGTTTTGAAACCTGATAGTAATGTTCACATACAACCTTATCACAACAAATCTCACCTCGAAAGGAATTTTTGGCTCCTCTAGCCTATTCCAAATATTAGTCATGGGCATTATGTCAAAATATTTTATAAAGACGATGAAACAACATAGGAGATTGGTTTTATTATTATGGCACTCCTTCGCAATGATCCTAATCATAACAAGGTGGTCCAAATTTGAATGATGCCGCCTAAATATGGCCCAACCTTTAGCTCTTTTTCCATGGCTTTCTAACCATGCGATGATCTACTTTTCCAAAATAGTTCCATATAACTTGGCTAAAACGAGGCTAATCATAATGGCCCTATGATTAGAGGAATTGTTTTTATCCCCACTTTCAAAAATAGGTGTAGTGAGGTTTTGAGTCCAGGGTTTAGGGAAGCCCTACTTGACTACCAAGTTAAAGAGATTGTGGATGTGAGGGATGAGGATAGGCCCTCTAATTTTTAAAAAATTTTCTTGTTAACCTTTAATGTCCTTAGCTTTCTGTTTTGTGAGTCGCTTAACCCCAAACTCTATGTCTTCTATGAAAAAACTTATTCCTCTATAGAAAGGGCTTGAATTTTGTCCATGACATTAGGGGATTCATAAAGATTTTTAAGGTAGGAATTTCAATTCCTCAAATGAATCATATTATTTTGTTTAGTTTTATGAGTTAGAATTTGCCTCTAAAAATTATTAGGGTCTAGCTTAGATAGGTGAAAAAGATTCTCTTGCTTCCTATTTATATAGCACATTTTTCCCCCTTTTAATTAAGGATTTGTAGATATTCATCTTGTCATATTATATCTGTTTTATTTTGACAACTCAATTTCTCTCATGTCTTTAGGGAATTAAATACTTTTGCAGATACTCTCTCTAAAGATTCCTTACTATTGAGTGGAAATCAACTAGTTCTTGAAGAATTATCTAATGGAATTGTGATCCACAAAAGATAATGTGCCTTATTAGACTTCTAAACTCACTTATTTTCTACACAAGACTCATGATTAATATCTACTGGAATGGTGATTCTGTTGTTGGGAATGCTCTAGGTCTATGTAGGCCTTTGTTTTTTCTTTTCTGATATTATCTTTGTACACATTATAGGCCCTGGTTTTAGACACTAGCATGAGCATGCATAATACTATTTTTTTTTGTAAGTGCAAACACGCCTAAGGATTATACCTTCCATTTCAATGAAATAGAAAGTACATTTTTTTGTTTTCCTAGAATTGTTTTTTTATCTTGTCATATTTTGAGGACTCATTAGATGCATACCTAATGGATTCTAACAATCTTATATTCTTTATCGCTCAAAGGGTTGGTCGTTCTATTTTTGTCTTTACACATCACCACGATAGAGAACTTATTAATGGAAGTAGAGAGGGTTGTTGCCAAATTATGATAGAGATCTTCAATATTGTCCTTATTTGATAGGGAATTTAATTCATTATTTAAATTCTTAAAAAATGTCATATTTATCTTTAGTGAATATTAAGTGTTTTTGGTTATCATAGTTCTTTTCAAAGAGGCTTTTGTGCATGACAAAGTTTAGAGTTATCGTTAAAGGCTTATGATCATAGTTGTGCTCATAGTCATTTAGGATGTCAAGATTTACTATTTGGTTATATACGAGGATATCATATATCACATAATCTATGACACCGGTACCAATCCCATGAATATAATCCATTTAGTTGGATTTTTTCCTTTTCATTAGACCATTGCAAATTATTAGATCTTGATAATTGAAAAGTTTGATGATCTTGGTACCAAACAAATTATCAACCAAGTCTTCATATTTCTTTTCTATCTACTAACTAAAACAAGGTCTTCATCTAGCCATAGACAATTAGAGTTGGAATCGTTACTCAAAATAAAAGCTTGATTAGTTTTTGTTCTAGCCTTAAAGTCTCTTACCAATAAAATATTGTCTTCCTTTCTCAAACTATAAATATCATGTTATAAGCCATTGTAAGGGAAATTTTTATCTGGATTTTTTTTTCTTTTGAAAGGTAGAATTAATAGGCGCAAAATAACATATTGCTATATAAATCTTCTTAGCATTAATATATGAAATCTCCATCCATATGCACTAATTGAAAGGGTCTTTCTTGTGAAGCCTAATGTGAGGAAAAATGTTATTTTTTATGTAACAAACTATGCCTCCAATCCCTCTACAGTAGGATCTATTCTTCCATATGAAACCAAAAGGAAAAGACCTCTATGTTAGGGACCTTTGATTCTTCATATCCCCATGTTTCAATAAGAAATATAATATAAATTTCACTCAATATCCAACTTAAGATAGGCCCTTTGCTCCATGGAAAGCCACGACAATTCCTTAAGAGGATATGGGGTGTCCCAAATTCCTATTTGTTATTATCTTTTTGGTATATGTCCCTAATAGTAGCTTTTGTCTTCCTAATTATTGCCAATTTTCCTTCCAACCTGGTTTCTTTTACCTTTTAAACTCCCTTCCTCAATTCAACTTGGTCTTCTGGAATGAGCTCTTCATTTATGAATATCCCTGACCCTTTTAAACTTAGAGTTTTTTTAGTATACTACATTTATGGTCAATAGAACTTACTTTAACACAATTTAACATATTTTATGCTCAATTATTTTGACCAACCTTTTATAATAATTAATTGATTTTAAATTTATATGTATGAGGTTTTTAAATTATATTTAGTTTGAAATTAAATTGAATGAATCGTTTTTAATTGTAAAATAAGAAGAAAAAAAATCATATAATGATTTTATTATTTAAATTTGATAATATGATATTAAAAAATAAAATTTAAGATATAAATTAAATATTTAAAAAAATCATTATTTTTTAACAAAATCAATAAAAAATTTCAAAAAAAACATCTTAAATATCATCTTACAAACTCATAATTCTTAAGGTAAAATTTCGTGGAAATTTGAAAGATGGACTATCCTCAAGATTTAAATTTGTTATACAAGTGAACATATAAATATAGTTATGTTGGGAAGTAATATTGTGCTCATGCATTCTATCTACTAATGTTAAGTATTTTAGACAAAATCATTTGAAAATAAAATGTGTTAAAAGTATAAAAGAGATTAAAATCTTGAAAATTTTAGATGAATGTTTTTAATTAATTTTTTTTATAATAATGTAAAATATGTAGATATTTTATGTTTTATTTTATTTTATTATTTTTATAGAAGTGAGTTTTTTCCATATCAAAAGCATGGTTATGAATAAATATTTAATGTACAAGTATAAGATAATTAACATGGAAGTAAAAAGGTTTTCTAAGATTTTTTCAAACTCTAGTTAAAGTCACTTGTGGCTCAAGGGAGATTGGTTTAAGATGTCGAATCTTGACTAAATAATTGGAGAATAGACAAGGAGTTCACTTTATAGAATATTAATTTCATTGAAAAAATTATTACATCCACATTTAAGGAGAAGTTGTCGGGCAAGAAAATTAAGATACTATAAAGAGGATACTAACCCTAATCTAGAAGATCAAACATATCTTTTTATTTTAACAAGCTTAAAGAATAAAATCAAAATTGCTAAAATAAGAATGAGTTCATAGTGAAATAGGGTGTTGGACGATTCCTAAAACAGCGTGGGATGAAAGAATTTGTCATCTTTGCAATACTAAGAAGGTGGAGGATAGAAAACACTTTATCTTAGAATGTCCTACGTACAGCCACATTAAATCTCAATTTCAGAATATTTATAACAATGCCAACATTCCTAACTTTTAACTCATCAAAACCATGGAGATTTAGGAAAGCTTTTCTCAAAAAATTTTAGCATAAAAATAAAATTATAAATTAATGCAAGTAATTTCTTACCATTTTTCTCAATGTTCAATACACCAAAGTTTGTCTTAGTGGATGTTCATCATCATCATCAAAAACAACAATAAAAACAACGTCATCATGATGATCATCATCAATGTTCATAAGCCTTTCATCAAAGTTATACATAAAAACATGTAATAAAAATAGTCCTAAAAATATAATAGTCTTAGGTCTAAGCATCACCACCATCATCATCATCATCAACAACAACAACAACGTTCATAAATATTGTATCAAACATAATTACCCACTTGACGAGAACTATGACCTCCAAACTAAAACGTTTGCCCTAAAAACTCATTTTTTTAATGAAAAACACTAAAATCAAGCCCCAAATCGAAAATTGGTGTTACCAATAGCACCCTTTTTTTAGGGTTAAAAATTACAACCTTTTGCAACAATGGTTTTTATAACCTTGTCATGTTGCCAACAAAAACCTTAAAATCAACCCCCAATTCAAAAAGTGGCAGTAACAACAACACCTTTTCTTTCTAGGTCAAAATTACAACTCATTTGAAACCATGGCCCTGACAATCGATAACATTGCAACCAAAATATTAAAATCATCCCTTGAATTGAAAATTGGTGCTTTTGGAAGCACCCCCCCAACCTCATCAAACGTTCATAAATCTGGTATCAAACATAATTACCCACTTGACGAGAACTATGACCTCCAAACTAAAATGCTTGCCCTAATAACTCATTTTTTAAATCAAAAACACTAAAATCAAGCCCTAAATCGAAAATTGGTGTTACCAATAATAGCACCCTTTTTTCAGGGTTAAAAATTACAACCTTTTGCAACAATGGTTTTTATAACCTTGTCATGTTGCCAACAAAAACCTTAAAATCAACCCCCAATTCAAAAAGTAGCGGTAACAATGACACCTTTTTTTTCGAGGTCAAAATTACAACTCATTTGAAACCATGGCCCTGACAACCGATAAAATTGCAACCAAAATATTAAAATCATCCCTTGAATTGAAAATCGATGCTCCTAGTAGCACCCTTGCCCCATTTTTCAAGGCTAAAATTGCAACTTTTTAAAACCATGGTCTTGTTAACAAGTTCCCTTGCAACCAAAATCTTAAAATCAACCTCCAAACTAAATAAGAGGTGTTACCAGTAACACCCTTTTGGGAGTCTTAAAATTGTGACATTTTTTAAAACATGACCTAAAGGCCTAGTAATGTTACAAACAAAATCATTAAAAGTGAAAAAAAATGAGTGGGCAATGTTGATTCTAGTGATAGCATCGGACATGTATTTCCACACAGGTCTATGTGTCTAGATTTGTGGAAATCATCCAAAGCCTTCTACTCTTGACTTTAATTTAAGTATAGGAATGATTAAAGTAAATTGTTTTTATTAATTAATTATGTAATTAGTTAATTGATTTATTTAAGGAAAGTGCTAAAAGTAATTAGCATGTTTCTAAATCTCAAGTGGGTGTGAGAAATAATCTCAACCGTCAATCACTTTGGAGATTAAAAATAGATTATAACTCACAATTATAAAAGCAAGGCTAGGGTGAAGGAGGAAGACACTTGACATGAGTTGTGTTGGGAGAGTCAACACACAAATTACTGGATTACGAAGGACTGTGATTCAAGATCTTGGATAGGTGGAGAAGGACTTCCATCTAGAGATTAGGTCAAGGAGAAGAGAGAACAGAGGTAGCGTAGGTGGGTTTCAGTTAAAAGAATCCACAGGAGAGTGTTGCGTCATATGAATCTTTCCATACAGTCTTTACATACATGCATATGATTTTTAGTAGAGACAATAATGTACATACATCGGTTCAATGAAGGAAATTTGTGTCACCTTGAAAAGTGTGTAGTTCTGGTTCGTACAATAGGTTAGCCTTTGCCAGGTTTTTCTACAGTTGTATTTCTCTCAGTGGGCCACTATCCCTGTTACAGGAGCTATAATTTTAGCATAATAAAATCATTCTCAGCATTTGTTTTCCCTTTGAGGTTTTTTCCATGGGTATCTACCCAAAAATATTGGTGTTTATGTGTGCTTGATTTGGTTTCCTTGTTTATGCTTATGTTGCATGTTTAGTTGATTACTCAGTTGTGCTTTAATTCAATAATTGATTAATTTGGAATTAATTGTCAGGTGTTGGGTAGGAGAAATTTTCAACATGGTATCATAGATTTATTTCTGAACAGAGAAAACCAAGTACACAATCTCAGATCCATAGCATATCCATAACCAACATGTAGAAATTGAATGACAAATTTTTGGGAAACAATTGTACAGAGGTAAAATTTGTTTTTGCAGGTGTACATAGGTGTATGTGGGTCATAGAAAGCATTGTTGCGTACATACACAAGAAAATTTAATCACGTTCGTGTATAAGTGGGTCGTAGTGGTCATAGTCATGCACATACATGGGTTTCAATGATCACAGTCGCGTACATACGTGGGATCTAGTGGTGACAATTGTGTACAAGTCTGTACAAGTCAATACAAGGGAATTTTTTAGTAGCATGTTATTTCCAAGGAAGGTTATCATGTCTTAGGGATGGAAAAAACATCGTTAAGAGTTGAATACGGATTGGATGGAGCATCCAATTTCCTCTCTTGGAAAGAAAGAGTAACTTTGGTTTTTAAGGAGTATGACCTTTGGGAGTTATTGGACAAAGTTGTTACTCCACCGATATATCCAACAACTTTGGAATCTCACAACAAGAAGGAGATCAAAGCATAGAGGATCATCTTGGATTCAATGAAGGATCATCTAATTCCTCACTTATCTAAGAAGAAGATGACCAACGAGATGTTTGATTCCTTGGTAAGGTTATTCCAGAGCACATACATGAATAGGAATATGGTCTTAAGGAATAAACCTAGATCGATGCATATGTCTAGAATTGATAATGTTACCATCTATCTCATGAGGATCAGATAGATGTGTGATCATCTTGCAGCCATAGGAGAGAAAAAGAGGACACAGAGCTCGTGAATGTGGCATTAAATGGTCTTCCCAAGTCACGGGAACCATTGTTCAAGGGAGCTTGCACTTGGGAACATCTCCTAGATGGACAGAGACTTTGGGATGATTGCATCCGGGAAGAGACTCAGGAGGAGTCTAAGAGCAGCAAGCAGGGAGGTATTGAGGAGAACTTGGCTCTTGTCAGTAATACGAGGAATGGAAAAGGAAAGAGTTTTATAAAGAAAGGTAACAATGATGGAGGTCCATCATAGCCAGGGAAGAAGAAGAACTTGATTAAAATCAAGTGATTCTCATGTCATAAGAATGGACATTATGCATCTCAGTGTCTAGAGAAGAAGAAGAAGGGTAATGGAAAGACGCAACTTGATGAGTTTGTAACAAAGTTTGAGAAAGATTACTCACTGGTTTCTTTCCTTTCCACCAACACAACTACGAGGAGTGTTTGGTTCTTAGATAGTGGTGCATTTCAGTATATGACAGAAGCACACGAGTTATTTAGCAGTCTGATGGAGAGTGACTCAGATGTTCATGTGGAGCTTGGTGATGATGTCAGGTATGCAGTGAAGGGAGAGGGAACAATTATGTTCCAAATCACATCAGGGGGTTCGTTAGATTCCTAGGATATGTTTTACATACTAGGTTTGAAGAAGAATTTGCTTTCAATCTCAGTTATGGAGGACAGGGGTTTTTTTGTTTCTTTTCAAAGAGGGTAGGTACTCATACATCCAGAGAAAGCTAGCTTGGACAACAAAATGGTCGTTGGGGTTAGAGAATGCACTTTATACAGGTTGCAGAGAAAGATTGTTTGGGCTTTGGTACATGATAGTGACAACCTATGTGAGTTGTGGCACATGAGGTTGGGACACCTACACTACAAGAATTTGATGATTCTAAGGGGTATTGTTACAGGTTTTCCAGAGTTCAATATTGAGCAGCAGTGAGTGTGTAGAGGGTGTGCTCTTGGAAATAATGACAAGGATGATTTTCTTAGCAGTGAGAATAGGTACAAGGGGATCTTGGATATTATCCATTCAGATGTGAGTGGGCCAATGCCAGTAGTATCATTATAGGGATTGTCATACTATGTGACATTTATTGTTGATTTTTCGAGGAAAACCTGGATCTTCTTTATGAATACCAAGGATGAGGTCTTCAGTTGTTTCAGAAGTTTAGATCTCAGGTAGAGAACCAAACAAGGAATAAGATCAAGGTCTTAAGGTCAGATAATGGGGGAGAGTACACCTCCAATGACTTCAAGGATTTATGTAAGGAGGAAGGGATCAAGAGGGAGCTAGCAGTCTCATACAACCCTTAGGAGAATGGGGTTGCAGATAGAAAGAATCAGTCCATCATCGGTTCTTCCATGGCTATGATACATGACCAGGAGTTGCCTATGTTTATGTGGGTAGAGGTGTGAAACACGCCATTATATGTGAAAAACAAGAGTCCTCATAGGATATTGGGGGACAAGACTCTAGAGGAGGCATTCACAGGATTGAAGTCAAAGATTGGTCATTTGAGGATCTTTGGTTGTCCAGTTTATATCCATGTGCCTGTGGAGAAGAGGACAAAGATGGAGCCTTCATAATAGAAGGGTATATTTGTGGGGTACAATGAAACCTCAAAATATTATAAGATCTTCATTCCAAAGCAACGAAAGACAATTGTGTGCAGAGATGTTAAGTTTGAGGAGAACTTGGCATATAGGAGTAGTCATGAGTCATAAACAATGACAGAGGAAAAGGAACTATAGGCTCCAAAGGATGAGAAACAATCAACAATTTAGACTTCAAGAAGGGAGGATGTGTTATCCCTCCCAGTCTTGTCAGGAAACCCAGATGGCTATTATAGACATTTAGGGATGTTGGTGAGGCTCCTAGGAGTGCGGTCAAAGAGCCCAGGCCTCCAAAGAAGTTTATGAACTATATGAAACCTTCCTCCCTGCACACTTAAGTGCTAAATATAAAATTTAGGGGAATTGAGACTCTAACATTCATAAAACGATGTAGAGAAGGGATAATCATTTCGAGGTTTGCTCAAATTAAACAACATCAACAAAATCTAAATCAAGACACATTTATATGTGCAAGCATGGAGCTAATCCGCAAAGAGATCAAACAAGTAATAAATGGATCGATCTCATGTCCAAAGAGAGCTTTCAATTACACCTAAAACTTGCAGATATTGTATGATTGTCTAGGGTTGAGGAGGCCACACACACAAAGAAGCAACAAAACAAGAAGTTCATGACCCTTGAGAAGAAACAAACAACAAGAAATGTGGATAAAAATTGTAAGAGCAACATAGTGAATATGTATAATCTCACGTTGGATGAGGACGTGCGCAACATTATTGAGAAAGG
Organism: Picea glauca; assembly: GCA_000966675.3. Taxonomy (NCBI): domain Eukaryota; kingdom Viridiplantae; phylum Streptophyta; class Pinopsida; order Pinales; family Pinaceae; genus Picea; species Picea glauca. The sequence goes on from JZKD02S1672789.1 coordinate 224,136, forward strand.
TTTAAAATTTGTTTCCACTCCCACATCCATTCTAATAGAGAAAATATTATGCTCAATAGAGGACTCTATCTACACCTTTCCAGAAAATGAGGCGGAGGAGATAAGGAAATATTCCTTAATTATATTAAAAAACACCAAACCTCCTAACCATAACATAAGTAGAAGAGAAGATGCAACATTAACAAATTTGAGGTCTAACAAGGAAATAATGATAATGAGGGTTGATAAAAGAAATGCAATGGTCATTATGAACACACAAGAGTATCAAGCCAAAATGTACGAGCAATTAACAATCAGAGGATGCTACAGAAAACTTAAAAAATACCCAAGAACTAAGATGATCAAAGATGTTGAAAATATTATCAAACGTTCCAATTTGGATGAAGGCATAAAGAAAAAACGCATTCCAAAAAACCCTATCAACCCAAGGATATATGGTCTGCCCCAAATCCACAAAAATGGAGTCCCCTTGAGACCAATCGTAAACACTATTGGATCACCTACCTACCAACTAGCATAATTCCTGGGAAAAACCCTAAAACCATTGGTAGTTGATACCTTTTCTTACATCAATGATTCTTCTCATTTTGTCAATGTGATGGTGTTGTGATGGGATATCCACTCTCTCATGTGGTCACAACTTGTATATGGAGTATTTAGAGAAAAATTCAATTGATTCCTTTCCCTTGAAACCAATAGAATGGAAAAGATATTTTGATGATACTAACATCATCTGGCCTCATGGAAAAGACAATTTGGACAAATTCCTTACCCATTTAAACATCCAATCTAATCACATTAGGTTCACCATGAAAATACAGGAGAATAATTTCCTTCCATTAATTTATGTCCTTATTAGTAATAAGGAAAATGGTTCTCTTTCTTGACAAGTATAGTAGAAGAAAACCCACGCTGACAAATATTTACATGTTGACTCTCATCATCATCCATCATTGAAGAATGGTATCATAAACACTCTTTCCATAGGAGCGGTCAAAATCACTGATGTTGATCATCTCAATGAAGAATTTAAACATCTTTATAAACCCATTCAAGGAAATGGATACAAAACAAAAGACATCAAGCGAGCCTTTAGAAGAGAGAAAAAACCAGAGATGAAGACCCATGACAAAGAAATGGAAAGAAAAATAAGGGTTATTCTCCCCTACATTAAAGGGAAAATTGGTAGAATAACGAAGGTTCTAGGGAGAAAACACAATAAAATTGACTTCTCACCTCCTAACTCCTTAAGGAACATGCTGGATAAGGCTAAATATCCAATTGATCCTAATATGAAAAATGGTGTCTATTCAATCCCTTGTTCATGTGGTAAAGTTTACATTGGGGAGATTGGTCACTCAGTAAAGGTCAGACTAAAGGAACATTGTGCAGACATCATATATGATAGGTTTAAAAAATACGCAGTGGCAGATCACTCTCACAAATCTAACCATTAGATATACATGGAAGATGAAAAAGTGATTGCTATGGAAGATCATTATAACAAGAGATGGATTCGTGAAGCAATAGAAATTGAGAAACATCTGCATAACTTCAACAAAGATAATGGATTGATATTGAGAGACTCTTTGAAACCTCTCATTCATAATAAATTAACCATAAATACATCAAACCAATCAAACTAACGTAAGCTTAAAATATGGGTGTTTTTTGTATTTATGGGTAGTATTTATCTCCTTATCCTCATGAGATGCCATTCTCCCAATGATGGACTTAGATATGGAGTTTGAAACATTCATTAAGAACTTAATAAACTCACATAGGCTTCCATACAAGCATCAAATGTCTACCTATGAAAACCTAATGAAATCATTAGATCCTTCCATGGAAGGGACACATTGAAGGATATTCAACACTTGGAAAGACTAAGGCTAAACTAGCTTGGGGAATTGAGACACTGCCATTCTTAAAATGATGTAGGGAAGGAAGAATCATTATGAGGTTCTCTCAAATTAAACACCATCTACAAAATATAAATCAAGATACATTTGCACGCAAAAGCATGGAACTAATCTACACAGATATCAAACAAGTAAGAAAACAAATCTATCTCTTGTCCAAAGAGAGCTTTCGATTACACCTAAAACTTACGGATATCATAGTATCTGATATATGGACGAGATTTGGTGCGTGTCTATATTCTAGGGTTGAGGATGCCACACACAACACAAAGAAGCAACAAACCAAGAAGTTTGTGACCCTTGATAAGAAACAAACAACAAGAAATGTGCATAAAAATTGTAAGAGCATCGTAGTGAATATGTCTAATCTTACGTTTGACGAGGACGTGCACAACATTCTGGAGAAAGGTTTAAAATTTTTTTTCACTCCCATGTCCATTCCAATAGAGAAAATATTATGCTTAATAGAGGAATCTATCTGCACCTTTCCAGAAAATGAGGCAGAGGAGATAAGGCAGGACTACGTTGTTATATTATGAAACGCCAAACCTACAAACCATAACATAAGTAGAAGAGAAGATACAACATTAATAAATTTGAGGTCTAACAAGGGAATAATGATAATGAAGGATGATAAAGAAAATTCAACAGTCATTATGAACACACAAGGGTATCAAGCCAAAATGTACGAGCACTTAACAACCAAAGGATGCTACAAAAATCTTAAAAAAGACCCAAGCACTAAGATTATCAAAGATGTTGAAAATGTTATCAAATGTGCCAATTTGGATGAAGTCATAAAGAAAAAACTCATTCCAAAAAACCCTATCATCCCAAGGATATACGGTCTGCCCAAAATCCACAAAAATGGAGTCCCCCTAAGACCAATCATAAACACTATTGGATCACCTACCTACCAACTAGAAAAATTCCTGGTAAAAACCCTAAAACCATTGGTAGGTCATACCTTTTCTTACATCAAGGATTCTTCTCACTTTGTCAATGGAATAAAAAATATTTACATGAATGAAAATGATTTACTGGTTAGCTTCGATGTGGTTTCTCTTTGCACAAAATTTATGGTGGAATATGTTATTAGGGTTATCAAAGATATCACTAACAATGAAATATATATCCTTGTGAGGATATGTCTGGAATCTACTTATTTTATCTTCCAAGGTGACATATACAAGAAAACAGATAGTGTTTTGATGGTATATCCATTCTCTCATGTGGTCACAAACTTGTATATGGAGTATTTCGAGAAAAAGTGTAACGTCCCCAACCATCAACCTCTTCCAGGTAATGCTACCCAACAACCTTATCTTTTTCCAACTAGCTCTGATATCATTTTGTGTATTTATATGCTTATCTATCTAGTGCAAATTAACAACTATAACATTTTGTTCATGCCACTATTCATGTGGAAATAACATTAAAACATACAGACAACATATTCTAATATACACAGATTAATGCAAAAGTAACAATAAGCCTACACATCCAACATATATGAAATATCCAGGCATTACTCATCAATTATAAAACATGTACAATTAGACAACATACAATCAACATATATTTGGTATGTATCTTTCAATAGATGACCACCAACTGCATTCAGACCTTCCACGAACCTCCAAACCTTAGACCACGATGATTATCACACTCAGAAGTGGGTCACCCCCGAGCTGGGACTAAACTCCATTGGGCAAGGAATTCCTAGGCTTGGAAAGGGAAACAAGAAAGTCGCACATGTCAACATGAAGGACTATCTCCCAGGGCCAGCTCACACTAACAACCCACAACCTCTCATTCCCCACATGCCTATCCCACCCCAGGAAGTGTGCCCCTTCTCTTCTCAATAGTTCTTCAGCTGCCCCACTTCCCTTCTAGGACTTCAACAACAGACATGACAAGAATTCTCCGAGCACTATGGCTGTAGTTGGGCTCCCTCTGGGAAAACACTTCGCTAGCAACCTCTCTCACCTAAAGAGAGTTGCTTGCATGCCTGACAACCTGATTCTTCAGTCGACGGGCCTGAAAACCTGCCTCTTCAAACCACAGGCCTGACAACCTGCTTCTTCAGTTCAACTTCTAAGTCAATTCCCAAGAAGGTGATGGAAACAACAAAGCTCAGTAAAGAACAGATGATGGAAGCAAGCCACAATCAATCAAGGAACTACGTGGCTGCAACGACCAACAATTAAGACACAACACGGGTCAGGAAATTACAGGGTGCATCGGGATTCACATGAGACACACGAGATAACTCAAGTATGAATACAGGATTCCAAAGGTGCATGCTAGATACATAGGTGATGATGATGGAGAATTGGTTCAATGCATGAATCCTCGATGCATCTGGAAGGGTGATAGACTTCAAAAGAATCGTAAGGGTCGTGAGAATGGCGAGGAGGAACCCCCAATGAGTTAGCTTTCCCAACTATAAACTGCATGTGCCCAGGTTGACACATGTCTTCCTGAAGCCACGTGAGTTCCACTTAGCACTCGTTCCCTTTCCCAGGAACTTAGGACAACACCTATCATGTCCACTTTAGCCTTTAGGAAATAATAATAATAAAATATTATTCCCTTAGAGGTAAGACCTCTAGCTTATCCCATAGGCCTAGACACTTATCCCCCTCCCTTACCCTACCTAGTGGAGCTTAGTCCCCCATAACTCTTTCTTCGTGGTCGGTCTACACGCAACAATGTAATTTTATTAATGATATGTGCATTTACATATACAAAAATCAGGATCATGGCCTTAAGCATATAGGCTCTCTGACCTAATAAACATATAAGTGTTCAACTTATAAACACCTGACTCATTAGCCTATAAACACAATTACAATTCAACAGGGGTGTTACAATCCCCTCCCCTTATTTTTTCACTATCCTCAATGCAAGTTACTTACACAACAACAACAAGATTTCCAAAATCTTCAAAAAGATGCGGGTATTATGCCCGCATAACATCTTCATGCTCCCATGTTGCATCCTCAGGATCGTACCAGGTCCACTGAAATTTTATAAGCCTCATGGCTTGATTTTGCAGTTGCTTTATTTTCCAGTCTAGTATACGCACCTGATGCACCTGAAAAGCGCTTTCCTTCTCCACCCGAATCACATTCCAATTAATAACATGATTAACGTTAGGTACATATTTATTAAGAAATGACACATGAAATACATTATGTATAGACATGCATGTAGGCAATGCAAGCCTATATGCTATTGGACCAATCGTCTCTAGGATTTCAAATGGCCCACAATATCGAGCTGCCAAATTTGAACAATTTCCCAACTTCAGGGAGATTTTGTTCGCCTTCACTCTCAGGAATACACGATCCGCTACTTTAAATTCTCTGTGAGTTCTGTTATTATCATCATAAATTTTCTTCCTGTCTTGGGAAGCCTTCAAATTCTATTTAATATTCATCATTTTATCTTCCATTTCCTTGAGCAACTCTGGCCCAACCACTGCCCTATCAGCTGGGTTGTCCCAACTTACTGGGGTGTTGCACTTTCTTCCATAAAGTACTTCAAATAGGCTCATTTTTAGTGATGCTTGATACCCATTGTTGTAGGAAAATTCTACCAATTGTAGACAATCTTCCCATTTAGATGGTTTGTCCATCACATACATCCTTAGCATGTCCTCGATCACTTGGTTCACCCTTTCTGTTTTCCCATCCGACTCAGGATGATATGCTGTGTTGAAGTTCATATTTGTTTTGAACCCTTTGAATAACCCCTTTCAGAACTTTGATGTAAACTTTGGGTCTCTATTAGACACAATTGTTTTGGGTATGCCATGTGTTGTTCCAGAGTCTGTACTTAAGGCTTAGAAAGTACACTGTCTAGGCATCCGAAAGTGAGTAAAGGATAAATAAGAGAGAGAATCAACCTTTGGGAAAGGAAGCTATGGTTGATTTCGAGGTTGTCGTTGTCTCGCTTCCAACTGTTCCTGGATTCTTATATCCCGTTCAATCGCGGCCCATGAACGTTCAAGTTATACCTGGGTCGTGATTGTTTTAAGTATGGTATCGAAAAGGTTCAAAGCGATATGGGTTTGGTCTGATAAACTGGGTTCAATATTAGGTTGTCTTACAACGGGGATAGTCATAGAGGAACATGAAAATTAAATGAGAGTTCGAAGTTTTTATGCTGTATCAATTTGATCGTATAAAAGAGAACTTTGAATCCGATATTTGAAGATAAAGTGCAAACCAAAGGCCTTTTCCCGTAACTGAGTTATCTTTTAAATAAATGGTGTGTGAAATGTGAGAAAAACATTAAGTTGTCTATAATGTGAGGCTCCTATCGAGGGAGAATCTCACCTTGTAAACAGAAGAAGAAAAAGATAAGGAGAAATCCGACGAAGCATAAAATATGAAAATCTAAAGAGTTCATAGATCTTGTACTTGCTAATAGCCGATACAGAGGAAAAACTGTAAACGATATAGATGACTAAAAATTGATCACCACAGTAGAGGTTTTACTAAATTGCAGTAAAAACATTCATCATATATATATATATATATATATATATATATATATGCGAAATGAAATTGAATATGAAATCACAAAGGAGAAAAACTCATAACACAATATTGACAGAATCAGGAGTCTCCAGATTGCTTTGTATTAAATTTCAAAAGGAGAGAGTCTCTATTACAATTGACCAAAAAGGTCCAGCCCTGGTTCTTTCTTCAAAGTGCATATTTATACAAATTTCTATACGCTAGAATCTCAATCGTTCCAGGAATTTTTTCGGTTACAAAAAGGAGACTTCTGCATTTCAATTCTTTGTCTTTGTCCTCTTTCGGGCGGATGGAGAAAATTCCTTCCTTTGAACTTCAGGTTCTAAAAATTGAATAGGCAGACACATTTCATTATTTGGTACCGGAAACCTGCCCCTTCGCATGCTCGGTGCAAGTGACACACCTCTCCACCAACTGGGCTATCAACCTGTAAGGTTCTGCTTGATTATTTGCTTCACAAGTGTAACAATCCTTCACTAATTGTGGCAACTTTCCTTCTACCTGTCGGTCTTCAACACTGATAGAACATAAATGTACACTTGGTTTTATTAGACATTTATCTACTTGGACTATATCCGACTGAGTTATCTGTGATATTTTAGCCAAACCTCTTTCCTCATTCTCCTTGATATTGAGTAGGTGGTTGGCTATATTAATTTGGCCCAGTGTCTTAGTGTTGTTTTCACCATCGAGATCCAACAAAATCCCATCTATGAAGCTGAAAGTTTCTTCACAAGAGTTTCTTACCTCTTTAGCTCGTTGTCTTCCTTCTGATATGTTACACTCCCATGCCTTCAGCAAGATGTTACCTCGGGTTTGCTCTAGGATGGAAAACTTGGAACTACTGCCCATTTCCTTTTTTGTCGTGGCTATAATAGCCTCTTGGAAAGCGACCCGAGCCACCCCAACTTATTTTTCTCTGAAGGAGATGTTTTCTAGTACTTGATCAATAAGTTGGCAGTGATTTTGAATAGTTTCCACTTTAGCAAGTAAATCTTGATGAGCTGCCGACACTCTTCTTTTGGATTTCTATGGCTTGGGATTGGAATATCTCGATATCTATCATCTGGATTTTGGCAAAATTTAATTTTGCCTGTAATTTCCCTATCAATTATCCTTGTTGGCTTATTTGTGATTGGCTAGTCTGAGCCATCTGTTGTGTCTATTCGAGATCAGATTTGAGCCACTCGATTTCCTTTTGATCGGTTGCCCTAGATAGCTCTATACCTGTGTTCGCCTGATCTCTGGCGGCTGCTTCTGTTGTAGCCAACTTATCCTCCAAAGTTTTGATCAAGCGGTTTTTCCGCTTCAACTGTTCTTTTAGGGACTTGACAGAATATTGGTTGGTTGTAGCAAAATCCCCCAACGTCCCTGCTATCTGAGTTGAAAATTCCTATTTTTTCATGGCTCTCCCATCAGCGAGGATTTTAAATTTCTTAGCTATTGTGCCTGCTTCTTGATAAAGTTATTGTCTCACAACAGCCTTTCTCTTCTTATTGAAGAAAAATTCGTTCGGAGGCAACTCTTCCACAATTATGGGCGTTAGTTCTTCACCGAAAATCCATCCTGCGTCTGGGATCCCCTTTGTTGATTGTATGGGAGTAACAGAAATGATGGGGCTACTGATATGCTTGGATGATTTCCTTGGGGTAAAAATCGGGGCTTGTTGGCTTGAAGGATTGGGGATTTTGGCTTCTTGTTTCGGGCCTCCAATTTTCTTCTTCTTTTCCTATTTTTCCTCTTGGTTAGGTCCTAAATTTTTTGAGCCCTTGGCTTCCATTTTCTGTACATCTGGAGTCGGTGGGTTCTTACCCTATAAGACTGGGGGAAGGCAGCTCCTCCGGTGTTCCTGAAATTTGAAGAAATCAACCATTTCCTCGGGCGACAGGGTTTGAATCCGACTTAGGACCTCGGCATAGGATCTCGGCATAGGATCTCGCCCCTCGGAAGATGTCGTCATGAGGCAAATGCTCATGTTCATACCTCTTAAGGACATAACTCGCCATGTGATTGCCCACAATCCTATGTGGGTCATGCTTCTTGAACTCAATGTGGACTAATTTAATATCCTCCAAAGTCGTTGCCTCAGCTTTTGTGTGTCTGAAATATAATAAAGAATAAGTGTTCAAATGAATGGGGAAGGGCGACCATACCTTTTTCGAAAATCCTTTAAGCTCTTTGCTTATGCCGCCTATCACAATTTTCCTAGCGATTTTGTGGCAAGCTGGCCTGTCCAGTATGAATAATGGTAGAGAATAGGGGGGAACAGAGGTGTCGAAAACCCTGATGTATGAAAATTCCACCTCTATGTACCAGTCGACCACGTTGCTCAAGTTGGTGGTGATGCTATCTGAAATCCCGGGCGATGGGTTGCCGAAGATGGAGATATGCATTGGTACCATTACCCAATTGAAAATTTCATTTATAAATTATGTTTCCTTATCTTCCCAAAGTTTGGAGTGGTATACATGGATAGGCTCAGCCTCAAATGGAGTCCAACTCCAACTCATTAGAGGGAAAGGAATAATGAAACAAACAAGGTACATGATGTAGGCGGACATAAAAATGAAGTGGCCTTCCCACTCGCCTTCTGCATCCGGTATTCGGTAATCTGGCTGGTTAAACTGTCTTATAACAATTTGGCCCATTCGAAGGAACAACCTTCAGTGACTGTATGAATCAAAGGCACCCATGGGAGAAAAAAATTTGTGGTGTCCTCCTTCCCGTACAACCTACATGTCATCATTGTTATATATTTGAATTGTGGTTCCAAGAAAGAGATTGAATAAACTCCATTACCATCCTCCCTGAACTTTGCGGGGTGCGAGACCTAATCTTTGATCAGATCAAACAAGCTTCTGTCGTATTGCTCGCATTATTTCTTCTTAAAACCTTCTAGAAACTCGACATTGTGTGAGAAGTTTGGTGTGGGTGACAATTGGTACATCACCTGCAAATGTTCTGGTTTGAAAGTCCCAATGGTCACCTTCTGCTCGCTTATAATGGTTCTGGTCGGGATATCCACATGATCTAATGCCCATTAGATCATATCATCATATGGAAGGAGTCGTGGCCTGGCTGCTATCTTATGCATCTCTGATTGAACGACGATTTTGTATTTGGTGGCCAAATCGTCCTTCTCATTATCACTAGAATCGTCTGAACAGTTCACCAATTTAGACTGAAGAACCTCGAAGACATATGACTAAGTTATGACAGAATCAACACTTCGGGGTGAAGTATCGGAAATAATATCTAAGCCTTGCCCTGAACTCTCAGCAATCACCTTGGAATCTTTTCATGGGGCCATGATAGAGGACTCTGACTTAGCTCTCTTGTAGTAAAAATGTGTATACATACATAAATTAGCCTGGTGAGAAAAGCTTCTTTGCGCAAGATAGAAATGAAATTTGAAACAATGAGAGAAAGAACTCTATATCTCGACCATTTAAAACCTCGACATCCTTACAAACAGAATGGTCAAATCATTTTTTGAGAAATATTTAGCAATAAAAACAAATATCTTCACCTATCACTTCAAATAAATGCTATAAATTTTGACGGGTCGTGACACAAGTTGGCACAAAAACATTTAAATTTAACCCGTAGATGGTGTGCGTTAATATTTGTATTAATGCACTGATTAATCTGGCTTAGCTTCTTTAATTAGGTGTTCATTAAACTTTAATCACCCTTTTCGGCGTTTGCCATATCGGGAGATTTCACTTCTATCTTTCAAGCCCTTAAAACCCGATATCGCGATGGCACGATCTAGTTAAGCAAAAACGTGATCCAGATTAAGTGTTTAATTAATATCGTGATTTCGTTAATATCGTGATTTCGTGAATATTGTGATTTCGCAACTCGGGGCTACGAAGGTAAAGTTTCTTGGAAGAGTGAATTCCAAGTCACGAAATCCCGACATTATTTAACTACGGTTTAAAACGACTTACCCCTGACACTAACCTGGGTGAATTTTGAAACTATTTCACAACTTCGCCTATCGGAGTTATGAAGGTAAGACTTTTGGGGAGGGAGATCGCCGAGACGCGAAATCCCGATAACACTTAACTAAGGTTTAAGGAACTTCACTTTTAGCACTAACCTGAGTAAGATTTCAAGGTTGTTTCGTGACTTCACGCATCGGGGCTTGGAAACAGTGTGACTTGTAACTCCCGAAACGCGATATCCCGAGGTATAGAAAAGTGAAATATCTCTCTCAACGGTTAAATAGAAATGACTTAGGAGTACAATGGCCATCGCCACTTCGCATATTGGGACTACTAAGATTTTCAGTGGGTAAAGGTCACAAAGTAAAAGACAACTTAAAGGCCAACCTTTGATTTTAAGAATTATAGTTAAACTAGTTGAAAAAGGCGGCTCCAACATAGGCTTCAACTAGGGATCCCGTCTCCCTGCGAGACGGGAAGAACAGTAGACCACGCGCTTGTATTGGGTAAATGGAGTCATTGGTTTTACTTCTGTGAAACTTGCTTAAGGAAAGGGGATACAGAGGGAAGAAGAGATTTCGTCTTTTACTTCTGAAAAGATTTTCAACACTCAAATGCGTTTCAAACTCAGCTGCAGTCCCTTTCATGACTTTCTCTTTCTCGTTACTGAATTTAGGTTTGCATTAAAATAATCAAAACAGTCCTAGGAAATCCAACAGATCTTGTGGCTTTTGGCTTGCATCAAACAAAGTTTATTACATGTTTTTAATCGGGGAGCCCTGTCTGAACTTAGGATGTAGATCCAGTTTCGAGAAAGTTGATTACCAGAGTAGAGTGAGATTCATGTATAACAACCTTACAGATATCTCAGATATTGCTTCACTTCCAACGAGCCTGTTCAGTACCCCGGTGAAGTTATCTGGCCCTTTTTGATGAATTTCCTTTCACCACTTTGAAATATATTTATGCATTTAAATGTTGAGACGAGGGCAATCATTTCTGAATTTCCTTTCATCGTCTCTTTGAACTGGACGAGGGCAATCAAATATGAATTTCCTTTCACCATCTGTCTTATAATTTACTTTTTAGAACACGAAGTGGGGGCAATCAGTTTGTATGAGGGATGATATCTGTGTAATATTTGCAGTGGAGGTCTGTCAACTTGCTTTGATTACTCGGTACCAACCTTCCCTTAAATTTCAAAACACCTTAGCCCACATGGAAAAAATGGAAAGATTATTTCTAGGGGCCTTCCTTCGAGCAAGCCTTAATCCTTCAAAAACTGTTAAAAAACCTAGAAGAGTCAGAATCAACCTACACATAACTTTGCTTAGTAAGAGACTGAGTGTTTGTGAAGACTGGCTTACTTTCTGAAATCTGCTTTACCACTTCCAAAGATAAAACATAATCTCTTCTCCCTATGTATAGAACCCAGAAAGAAACTTGGTTTTTTAAAAAGGTATGTTTGCGGACAGAAAAAAGGTGATGGAGAGAAATCTGGGATGCAAAACACAGGGATTATAGACTGAAACCGGCTTTTGGGACCCTTTTTCAAAGACACTCTACTTTCTCTGCTTATTTTAATTACCCCCTATCTTTGTCTAGGTGAAACTCTTAGGGCCCAGAGTAAGGAGTCATTATTTTAATCACCAGTCAAGCGAAAACATTATATTTACGAGATCATTACAGCGCTTTGGAGACCTTCGTTTAAAAAATAAAATTCTTAGGATTTCGTACCTTTGCCTTACCATTTTAAAATAACCGAAAACCTTTTCTATCACCTGTTTTCGGCGAATTTGGTCTCCGATATATGACTTTATGTTTTCTCCTTTCGCTCGTCTAGGCCGCAAGCCGAAATTCTATAAACACAAAGAGTGCCTTTTAAAAGAGCCAAATGTATTGAAAATTTCGTATCTCTATTTCTACAAAAATCTCTGACCTAATTAATTAGAGGTGAAAGTAGACTTACCGAAGAGAAATTATGAAATAGATAGAAAACACAAACTGATATATACAATGGAAATTTTTTGGGAACCATTTATTGCATATAGTGTTTTAAATAACACCCGTTGACAGGGGCATTGAAGATTTTACTGTCTAGATTTTCTAATAGAAACAATTTTTTTCCTTCGAGAGCTGTGACTTTGAATGGTCCATACCATATATGATTGAATTTACCGCGTTTCACTGAATCTTCCTTTCTAGCATCCCATTTCAAGACCAAATCACCAGGGGGAAACTCTATGTCTTTTCCCTTATGGTTGAATAACATTTTCATGTCGTCTTGGTATTTTTGCAACCTTTTGTCTACTTCGACCCTATGCTGTTGTAATTCGATCAACTAGTTTATCCTTCTTGTGACATGATTTGGTTCTTCTTTCTCTTCTTGCCACAGTTTCATTACAGGAAGCGCCAGGTTTATGGGTAATACCACGTCAGTCCCGTACACCATTTGGAAAGGAGAAGTGCCGATGGATTTTTTCGTGCCTATCTGATTCACCCATAAAGCATATTTCAAATGCATGAGCCAAGATTTTTTGTTCTCGTTCAACACTTTATTAATTACATTGATCAGACTCTTGTTTGAAGACTCGACTAGTCCATTTCCTTGGGGGTAATATGTTGTGGAATGGCTGAGCACGATATTGTATTTTTGGCAAAAACTGATCATAGCCATAGATTTAAAAGCCTGGGCGTTATCTGTGACTATCTTCTGGGGGCAACCGAATCTAGATAAAATGTTTTCTTCTAGGAAATCTATTACCACCGAATATGTTGCCCTTCTTGTTGGAATAGCCTCCACCCATTTAGTGAAGTAATCTGTGGCAGTCAAGATCCATTTGTGTTGAGTGCTAGAATGGGGGTTAATTTCGTCTATAAAATCTAGTCCCCATTGCTGAAAAGGAGCTTCTGTTTTGACTGGGACTAACAATAGCGCTAGGAGTTTATTCTTGCCTACGAAAAATTGGCAAGGGTTGCAGGTTCTGACTTTGGTATTGATGTCTGAGAAAAGTTTTGGCTAATAATACCTTGCCCTTAGGATCTTATAAGTTGTCTCCCTCCAAGCGTGATGTTCCCCGCACACCCCTTTGTGAAATTCACTTATGACCTTCTCTATTTATGATTCAACCAAACAAACCAACATGAAGCCAAGTGGATACTTCCAATACAATTGACTTTCCGATATACAATACTTGACCACGTGCAGTTTTAGTATCCTGGCTTTGGATGGGAATAAATCACTCGGGCATTTCAAGGTCAGCAGGTAGGACACTATGTTTTTGTACCAATCTGACGAGGCAAACTTCTCTTCGATTCTGATCGCACTTGTTTTCTCATCGAGCTCGTTCATGTACACACCCTCTTCACATCCCTGTAGGCCATTTATACCGAGGGATCTGAAATTTGATTCAGCTAAGAGTTTAGCCAAACCTTGTTCCTTTACCAGTCTCATCGGCTTTATCTCCAGATCAAATTCTTGGATTTTAGCGAGGCACCGTCCCCTTTTTCCATCACTGTCAGATTGAACCAAAATATCTTTTACAGAGCTGGTAGGTACATACGCGATTACCTTGGAATGCAACATGTAAGTTCTGAAAGCCTTTAATGCCTTCACCATAGCGTATGCTTCTTTTTCCATTATATCGTATTTGAGTTCAATGTCTCTGAGACTTTTGCTGAAAAAAACTATCGGTTGTTTGAAACCTTCTTCATTTTTCTGGAGGAGTACCGCGACAATTGTATGTTCGAAGGCGAATGAGAAAATAAGAAAATCCTTTAGATAGTCAGGGCTTGCCAGTACAGGTGCCTCGCTTATAACCTTCTTGATGCGTGAAAACGATTCTTTGGCCTCTACTGTCCATTTCACTTCATTGTTTTTCTTTACCATATCTATGATCAATTTCACAATTTCAACAAAGTTTGGGATAAACCTCCTCAAAAAAATTATCTTTCCTAAGAATGACTGAATTTTCTTTACATTTCTAGGAATATTTATTGTGTCTATAGCTTCAATCCTACTAGGATCAATTTTAATTCCGTCTTGAGACACAATATGGCCCAGGAGTTTACCTTCTTGCATGGTAAAGTGAGACTTTTTGGGGTTTAAAGACAGACCAAACCTGTGGCATTTTTCAAAAGTCTGCTTGAGATGTATTAAATGATCTTCGTCAAATTTAGAAAAAACTGTTAGATCATCGAGATAGATAACCATGAACTTGTCTCTTTCGTCGATGAAAGCGATATCCATAGCACATTGGAAGGTGGAACCTGCATTCATTAGACCAAAATGCATCTTATCATACATGAATGTACCCCAAGGGGTAGTGAAGGCTGCTTTTTCTTTATCATGTTCATTTACGGCAATTTGATTGTACCCGAAGAAACCGTCGATCATGGACATCCTATTTTCCCCAACTACCTTTTCTAATACATGATCCATTTTGGGCAGAGGGTAGTTGTCTTTGAGGGAGGACTTATTTAGATTTCTAAAATCGACACACAGTCTAATCTCCCTATTCTTCTTTCTAACCGGGACCAGGTTTGCTACCCAATCAGAGTATCTCAATGGTACTATTATCTTTGCATCCAAGAGCTTCTTAACTTCCCTTTCGACCACGAGCAATAAGATAGGGTTGATTTGTCTAAGCTTTTGTCTAAAGGGTTTGACACCAGGCTTCAGGGGTATCTTGTGTTCGATCACGGTGGTGTCGTAGGTTCTCAGTTCTTCGTAAGATCAAGCGAAAACATCTTTATACCGCGCGAGTAAGTATTTATACTTGTTTTTTACCTTAGAAGGAATGTATTTTGATATTTTTACCATCCCAGGCTCCTCTTTTGTCCCTACGTCACAGTCTTCAACCTCCTCTGGTTGGGGTTGGAGAGTGGATTTTAAGGGCATGCCATTCTGATCGAAAAGTCTCTCCAGGGGGATTAGTCCCTTTGGAATCTGATTGTTCTTTAAAACTAACATGTGATGGTTAGCAATTTTTTCTCGGAACTCCTGAGGCTCCTCTCCCTCCTGCATAATCCAGGTATGATCATTTTGGTCCTCCTGGTCAATGTGGGTTTAAGAGAAATCACCTACCATTTCTAGGAATTTTCTGATCTGTTCGTCATCCTTGAAAACCTGCCAGTGTTGTATATTGTTTGGTATGGATGGTCTGTGCCTTACCTCTATGTGGTACTTTAATTTGAAAGCGGTGGGAGGTACGAAAGTTGACGCTGCTTTGGCCAGTGAATCGACTTGCTGGTTTTCGGCCCGTGGGATGAAATGAACCTTTACCGATGAAAATAATTTTTCCATAAGATCCCAGGCGCAATTTTTGTAAGATCTCAATCTTGGGTGCTTGGCCTCGTAGTCCCTATTTATCTGTTTCACTATCAACTCTGCATCTCCGTAAACTTCCAGGTTCTTTATGTTCAACTTCCTGGCAACTTCCAACCCTAAGACTAAGGCGTCATACTCACAGACGTTATTTGTGTAGTCTATCTCCCACTAAAGCCTGTAAGAGAAAGGGATAACAAAATCGTTTTTTGTCGCCACAAAAAGTACTCCTACACCTGCTCCTTCACATGACAGGGCACCGTCAAAAAACGTTTTCCAAATCCCAGTACTATGCATATTTTCAATTTACATCATCATCAAAAGACATAATACAATTTTCCTGATCTTGATCGACAATATAAATAGGAAAATTGTTAGGATTCTAAGGGTTGCTCACTGTGTAGGCTAGCCTCATTTCCCTGTATAACCGAGTAAGTTGTCCACCAAACACAAGAATTGTGGCGTAGGTCATGTCTAGTTGGAGAGACCTACCAAGTTTGGCTCCCCATGACCTAGATAGTAGTAGGCCATACTTCGGGGGTATATCAGCAATAACTACATCCATCAGGACGCTTTTTACTGGGACTTGTGCAAGAGTGACTACTAAATCTTTTATCATACCCAGACACTTAACTCTTCTGGAATCGAAAGAGTAGAGATCCCCATAAGGCCTGGTGATCTCGAGGCCTAGTATATCCATACTAGTTTTGGGCATTACATTATGTGAGGTTCTACAGTCTAGTATGGAGTTATGTAGCAGTCAATCATGCACATTCAAGGTGATATAGAAGGGAGCGACGGTGTCTCTGGCACCCTCAAAATGTGGACCAAAAGTGATATTGGGCTTATCATCTTCCAAGTTTATTACGTCAGAGTGACTTTCTAGCTCCAAAAAACCTATCGCTTTGGTCATCTTCTTTCGATATACAAGATTCTTCGCTAATTCCACCAGAGGGATTGGTATTTTTATCTTATTTATCTCATTTTCGAGGCTGAACCCTCCACCAGCTTTGTCCGTTTCTTTGGTTGAAACCCCAGACTCCTTCTTTTCTAATTTATTTGTTTGCACTGATTTATCACCCGTGAGTTTATCTACCGGTATATGTGTTTCAGCTGTCTTAGTTTCCTTTGTTTGGGTCTCAACCTCCTTTACTTTGGGATCTATCAAGTCTGCCCCTTTCATTTTTCTATTAGGTGTCTCGATCTCTTTCAGGGCGGGCTCATATAATTCACCTCTAGAGAGAATTTTCTTGGGTTGAAGAGTCAACGCAGGTTTGTTTTTAGACCTCAGGTTATACCTCGGTTGGACCTCAGCCATTATAGAATTAGTCGTTTCTTGACATACAACGAAATCAATGTTGTTTATGTCATCATTTTTATTTGACGATTGTTGAGTGTTCAAGGACCTCTTGTAATCTTCTTTAGTTAAGTAAGGTTGTGTGCAGTCGTCACCCAAATTTGTCACATCTTCATCCAAACTTTTGAAATCTTGCAGGTCATTTCCTCCTATAAAAATTTCATTTTTTAAAGGGGTTTGAATTTTCTGGTCTTCATTTTTAATCTTCCTTTGTTGATTTTGAGGATTGGGGTTTCTTCTGAATTCCCTCTTAATGAAAGGATCAACGTTGGATTGATCTAGCTCCATTCTGGAAATCTTATTCGATAAGTCCTTAATTATCCTAGCCATATCATCCATTTTTTCGTCTGTGGATCTATTGGACCCTGAGGGTCCTGCTTGTTCCCTAAAACGTTTTTTTTCTCAGTTTCCCATTTCTACCTTGGTTTTCAACTTGCCTGAAGCCATCATATTAGATTCAATTTCTACGACATCATCTTGCATTCGGGTTAGGGTAGCCCCCCTCCTTTCTCTCAAAAGAAGTGTGAAATTGGGTTTGAAGGCTCCCGTAAAGGTTACCTTGGCTGCAGGTTGGGATGGTTTAACTTCAACCAGGATCTTATTATATAATTTTTTAAATCTTTGAATGAATTCCATAACAGTTTCCAAAGTCTTTTTCTTTAAAGATCCAAACTCTGAAAAATAATACAAATGGTCTTTCCTTTCGCCCCATTGTCTAAGAAAGGAGTCTTCTAGGGCATCATAATATAATATCGATCCTGTAGGTAGACTTCGAAACCAGGTTCGTACTTGTCCTTCAAAAGTCTGAACAAACAACCTCGAATATACGTCTTCGTGTTCGAGGCCTAGGATATCAGCAAACTGATCAAAGAAGTTTATATGTTCGACTGCAGTCAAGTCCCCTTCCCTTGTAAATTTAGGTAATTTTTTTATGTAATTATTAGGAATGTCATGGAGAGGGACGGGCAGGACCAAAGGCACATATCTCGTAGCTACTTTAGCGAAGACCCTGGGAGGTGGGAAAGGCGCATGGCTCCCCGCTCCTCCTCCTGGAGCCACTCCACCTCCTCCTCCAACGACCGCCATCGGTGCTACTGGATAGGGAAAATGTGTGTTATATAGAGGGTTCTGGAAGACTAAAAGTGAATTTCTAGCTTCTTTGAGAGACGAGAAAAGTGAAGACAGGTGAAAAGAGATGCGAGGACTTGGATCCTCGGATTTGCAAGAGATGTAATCAAGGGAACCCACAGGTGTGGAATTTGAGTATATGGTATACTCTTTGAGACTTGGTGAGGTCGTGAAATCTAACTGAAGAGTCGGCGGGATATCAATCTCTAATAAATTCACTGCAGGGTTTCTACCTTTGTGTATGCTAGAGGTTGTCAGATGAATTTCACTTTTAACCTAAGAGAGAGTTAAATTTGGGTTGATGATTTTAGGGAGGGGATTGTATGAAGTTGAAGGTTCACAGGAACTCTTGGTATTGGGTTGCGGGTACTTAAGCTGGTAGATTGCAGTGGTTGGCTTAAGGGAACCTCTGGTTTTCAGTATTTTTTCGGGATCGGAAATAGGCGTGGTCTGCTTACCCTCCGGTTTTTGTCTGATATTCCTTCGACCAGATGCCAACTTATTTAAACATGGAGTCACCAAGTGAAATATAATAAAATACTTTAGAGGGTGTTCACTCTTTGTTCACTATAAAAGGGTGAAACTTACAAAAATGTCGTTCTTCCCAGGGAAAAGGTTTCGTAACTTCGTCCCCGACAACGACGCCAGAAAGATGTTGTTCCAGAGTCTGTATTTAAGGCTTAGAAAGTACAGTGTCTAGGCATCCAAAATTGAGTAAAGGATAAATAAGAGAGAGAATCAACCTTCAGGAAAGGAAGCTATGGTTGATTTCCAGGTTGTCGTTGTCTCGCTTCCAACTGTTCCTGGATGCTTATATCCTGTTCAATCGTGGTCCATGAATGTTCAAGTTCTACCCAGGTGGTGGTTGTTTTAAGTATGGTATCGAAAAGGTTCAAAGAAATATGGGTTTGATCCGATAAAACGGGTTCAATATTAGGCTGTCTTGCAACGGGGACAATCATAAAGGAACAGAAAAATTAAAGGAGAGTTTGAATTTTTTATGCTGTATCAATTTGATCGTATAAAAGAGAAATTTGAATCAGATATTTGAAGATAAAGTGAAAACCAAAGTCCTTTTCCCTAACTGAGTTATCTTTTAAATAAATGGTGTGTGAAATGTGAGAAAAACATTAAGCTGTCTATAATGCGAGGCTCCTATCGAGGGAGAATCTCACCCTGTAAACAGAAGAAGAATAAGATAAGGAGAAATCTGATGAAGCATAAAATATGAAAATCCAAAGAGTTCACAAGTCTTGTACGTGCTAATAGCTGATATAGAGGAAAAATTGTAAACGATATAGACGACTAAAAATTGATCACCACAGTAGAGGTTTTACTAAATTGCAGTAAAAACATTCATCAGATATATATATGCGAAATGAAATTGAATATGAAATCACAGAGGAAACAAACTCATAACACAGTCTTGATGGAATCAGGAGTCTCCAGATTGCTTTGTATTAAACTTCAAAAGGAGAGAGTCTCTATTACAATCGACCAAAAAGGTCCAACCCTGGTTCTTTCTTCAAAGTGCATATTTATACAAATTTCTATATGATAGAATCTGAATCGTTCTAGGAATTTTTTCGGTTACAAAAAGGAGACTTCTGCGTTTCAATTCTTTGTCTTTGTCCTCTTTCGGGTGGATGGAGCAACTTCCTTCCTTTGAAATTCGGTTTCTAAATATTGAATAGACAGACACATGACATTATTTGATACTGGAAACCTTCCCCTTCGAATGCTCGATGCAAGTGAGGCACCTCTCCACCAACTGGGCTATCAACCTGGAAGGTTCTACTTGATTATTTGCTTCACAAGTGTAACAATCCTTCACTAATTGTGGCAACTTTCCTTCTACCTGTCGGTCTTCGGCGTCGATAGAACATAAATGTACACTTGGTTTTATTAGCCATTTATCTACTTGGACTATATCTGACTGAGTTATCTGTGATATTTCAGCCAAATCTCTTTCCTCATTCTCCTTGATATTGAGTAGGTGCTTGGCTATATTAATTTGGCCCAGTGTCTCAGTGCTGTTTTCACCATTGAGATCCAACAAACTCCCATCTATGAAGCCAAAAGTTTCTTCACAAGAGTTTCTTACCTCTTTAGCTCGTTGTCTTCCTTCTGATATGTTGCACTCCCATGCCTTCAGCAAGATGTTACCTCGAGTCTGCTCTGGGATGGAAAACCTGGAACTACTGCCCGTTTCCTTTTTTTTCGTGGCTATAACAGCCTCTTGGAAAGTGACCCGAGCCACCCCATCTTATTTTTCTCTGAAGAAGATGTTTTCCAGTACTTGATCAATAAGTTGGCAGTGATTTTGAATAGTTTCCACTTTAGCAAGTAAATCTTGATGAGCTGCCGACACTCTTTTTGGGATTTCTATGGCTTGGGATTAGAATATCCCGATATCTATCATCTGGCTTTCAGCGAAATTTAATTTGGCCTGTAATTTCCCTATCAATTCTCCTTGATGGCTTATCTATGATTGGCTAGTTTGTGCCATCTTCTATGTATGTTCGAGATTGGATTTGAGCTGCTCGATTTCCTTTTGATCGGTTGCCCTAGCTAGATCTATACCTGTGTTCGCCTGATCTCTGGCGGATGCTTCTGTTGTAGCCAACTTATCCTCCAAAGTTTTGATCAAGCGGTTTTTCCGCTTCAACTATTCTTTTAGGGACTCGACAAAATATTGGTTGGTTGTAGCAAAAGCCCCTAACATCCCTGCTATCTGAGTTACAAATTCCTGTTTTTTCATGGCTCTCCCATGAGCAAGGATTTTAAATTTATTGGCTACTGTGCCTGCTTCTTGATAAATTTCTTGTCTCACAACAACCTTTCTCTTCTTATTGAAGAAAAATTCATTCGGAGGAAACTCTTCCACATTTATGGGCATTAGTTCTTCACCAAAAATTCATCTTGCATCTGGGATCCCCTTTGTTGACTGTATGGGAGTAACAGAAATGATGTGGCTACCGATCTGCTTGGACGATTTCCCTGGGGTAACAACCGGGGCTTCTTGGCTTGGAGGATTGGGGATTTTGGCTTCTTGTTTCAGGCCTGCAGTTTGCTTCTTCTTTTCCTGTTGTTCCTCTTGGTCAGGTCCTGAATCTTTGGAGCCCTTGGCTTTCATTTTCTGTACATCTGCAGTTGGCGGGTTCTTACCCTGTAAGACTGGGGGAAGGCAACTCCTCCGGTGTTTCTGAAATATGAAGAAATCAACCATTTCCTCGGGCGACATGGTTTGAATCCAACTTAGGACCTCGACATAGGATCTCGCCCCTTGAAAGATGTCGTCATGAGGCGAATGCTCATGTTCATACCTCTTAAGGCCACAACTCACCATGTGATTGCCCACGATCCTGTGTGGGTCGTGCTTCTTGAACTCAATGTGGAATAATTTAAGATCCTCCAAAGCCACTGCCTCGGCTTTTGCATGTCTGAAATCTAATAAAGAATAAGTGTTCAAATGAATGGGGAAGGGTGGCCATACCTTCTTTGAAAATCCTTTAAGCTCTTTGCTTATGCCACCTATCACAGTTTGCCTAGAGATTTTGCGGCAAGCCATCCTTTCCGGTATGAATAATAGTAGAGCATAGGGGGGAACAGAGGTGTCGAAAACCCTGATGTATGAAAATTCCACCTCTACGTACCAGTCGACCACATTGCTCAAGTTGGTGGCGATGCTATCTGAAATCCTGGGCGGTGGGTTGTTGAAGATGGAGATATCGATTGGTACCATTACCCAATTGAAAATTTCATATATAAATTATGTTACGTTATCTTCCCAAAGTTTGGAGTGGTGGACATGGATAGGCTCAGCCTTAGATGGAGTCTAGCTCCAACTCATTAGAGGGAAAGGCGTCATGAAATAAACAATGTCCATGATGTAGGTGGACATAAAAAATGAAGTGGCCTTCCCACTCGCCTTCTGCATCCGGTATTTGGTAATCCGACTGGTTAAACTGTCTGATAACAATTTGGCCTAGTTGAAGGAACAACCTTCAGCGACTGTATGAATCAAAGGCACCCATGGGATAAAATAATGTGTGGTGTCCTCCTTCCCGTACAACCTACATGTCATCATTGCTATATATTTGAATTGCGGTTCCAGGGAAGAGATTGAATAAACTTCGTTACCGTCCGCCCTGAACTTTACAGGGTGCGAGACCCAATATTTGATTAGATTAGACAAGCTTCTGCCATATTGGTCACATTCTTTCTGCTTAAAACCTTCTAGAAACTTGGCATTGTGTGAGAAGTTTTGTGTGGGTGATAATTGGTACATCACCTGCAAATGTTCTAGTCTGAAAGTCCCAATGGTCACCTTCTGCTCGCTTATAATGGTTCTGGTCGGGATATCCACATGATCTAATGCCCATAGGATCATATCATAATATGGAAGGAGTCATGGCCTGGTCTCTATCTTATTCATCTCTGATTGAATGATGATTTTTTATTTGGTGGCCAAATCGTCCTTCTCATTATCACTAGAATAGTCTGAACAGTTCACCAATTCGGACTGAAGAACCTCAGAGACGTATGACCAGGTTCTGATAGAATAAACACTTCAGGGTGAAGTATCGGAAACAATATTTAAGCCTTGCCCTAAACTCTCAGCAGTCACCTTGGAAGCTTTTCATGGGGCCATGATAGAGGACTTTGACTTAGCTCTCCTATAGTAAAAATGTGTATACATACAGAAATTAGCCTGGTGAGAAAAGCTTCTTTGCGCAAGATAGAAATGAAATTTGAAACAATGAGAGAAAGAACTCTATATCTCGACCATTTAAAACCTCGGCATCCTTACGAACAGAACAATCAAATAATTTTTTGATAAAGATTTAGCAATAAAAACAAATATCTTCACCTATCACTTCAAATAAATGTTATAAATTTTGATGGGTCATGACACAAGTTGGCACAAAAAAATTTAAATTTAACCCATAGATAGTGCGCATTAATATTTATATTAATGCACTGATTAATCTGGCTTAGCTTCTTTAATTAGGTGTTCTTTAAAATTTAATCACCCTTTTCGGCGTTCGCCATATCGAGAGATTTCACATCTATCTTTCGAGCCCTTAAAACCTGAGATCGCGATGACGCGATCTAGTTAAGCAAAAACGTGATCCAGATTAAGTGTTTAATTAATATCTTGGTTTCGTTAATATCATGATTTTGTGAATATCATGATTTTGTGACTCGGGGCTATGAAGGTAAAGTTTCTTGGAAGAGTGAATGCCGAGTCGCGAAACCTCGACATTGTTTAACTATGGTTTAAAATGACTTACCCCTGACACTAACCCAAGTGACTTTTGAAACTATTTCACAACTTCGCCTATCGGAGTTATGAAGGTAAGACTTTTGGGGAGGGAGATCCCTGAGACGCAAAATCCGGAAATCACTTAACTAAGGTTTAAGGAACTTTACTTTCGGTGCTAACCTGAGTAAGCTTTCAAGGTTGTTTCGCGACTTCGCGCATCGGGGCTTGGAAACAGTGTGACTTGTAACTCCCGAAACGCGATATCTCGAGGTATAGAAAAGTGAAAAAGATTGCTCAACGATTAAATGGAAATGGCTTAGGATTACAACATCCATCGCCACTTCGCATATCGGGACTATTGAGATTTTTAGTGGGTAAAGGTCACAAAGTAAAAGATAACTTAAAGGCCAACCTTTGATTTTAAGAATTACAGTTAAACTAGTTGAAAAAGGCGGCTCCAGAACCATGAAAGTGTGCTACTTTCTTCATATAAATATCAACAACATTAGTTTCTTTATGAGTAGTCTTCATAGGAATGAAATCGACAACTTTAGTAATCTTGTCCACCACTACCATGATTGCATCATGTTGCTTGCTTGTTTTGGGCAATCCTGTGATGAAATACATTGTTACAACTTGTCATTTCCACTCAGGAATGGGTAATGGATGCAGTAAAATAGCTGGGTGTTTATGCTCAGTGCTTACGCTTTGACATTCCAAACATTTGGCAATAAAATCAACAATATCCCTCGTCATGCTTGGCCAATAATATTGGCTTTTGACTGTTGAGATTGTTTTCTGATATCCTGGGTGTCCTGCATAAGGTATATTGAGAATTTATTTTAAAATCCCACTCCTCAATTCAAAAGAGTTAGGTACATAAAATTTGTTTATGTACATGAGGATTCCATCAGTTCCCAACTCATAATCCTCAACTTTCTGCTGCATTTTACCTTGTTGCATTTTTGTTACCAATTCCATGTATTGCAAATCTGATTTTGTAGCCTCCATAATTATGTCTTTCAAATCTGATTAGTACACGCTAATGGATGTAGCATGCAACTCATGCACTCTTCTGTTGAGTGCATCAGCCACTTTGTTCTCTTTCCCCTTGATATGATTTATATCAAAGTCATATTCACTGAGAAACTCTATCCATCTTCTTTTCCTAGCATTTAGAGTTGGATGATCAAACAAATACTTTAGACCATTATGGTCTATCCTCATCTCAAACCTCTTTCCCATGAGGTAGTGCCTCCACTTATTCAAAGCGTTCACTATGGCTGCCAACTCCAAATCATGAGTGGCCTAGAGCCTCTCATGCTCTTTCAATTTTCTGGACTCGAAACATATCACAAACCCATTCTGGCTAAGGACTCCACCAAGTCCTTCTTTGCATGCATCTGTGCAAACCATGAAATATTCATTTGGATCTGCAATCCTCAAAATTGGAGCACTGGTTAACATTTTCTTCAATTAGTGGAAGCTTCTTTCACATTCTTCTGTCCATTGAAATTTCTTCCCCTTCTTTTGCAAGGAAGTGATGGGGTGAGCTATTTTCGAAAACCCTGCAATGAACCTTTTGTAGTAACCAACTAGGCCCATGAAGGATATGAATTATGTCACATTCTTAGGTGTTTTCCATTCTCTAATGGCCTCAATCTTTTCAGGGTCCATGACTATCCCTTCTTCATATATGATATGCCCCAAATAGTGAATTTTGTTTTGATAAAACAAGCACTTTCTCAATTTGGCATTGTTAAGCCCTAATATTGGCTCATTACCCCTTAATTGGGGCATATTATATTAGTAATGTTATTTTATTTATGTCGGCTTTAGGCCATTAGTTGTAATTATACCTCCTAGTCTCCAATATATATACCAAGGAGGCATTTTCATTTTGAATCATCTTGTACTTGAACATTTAAGTGGGGTAAAAGGAGGTTTCCCCCTTGAAGAAGCTTATTATATGAAATTATCTCTTTTTCAAGGTGTTGAGTACTTTTTCTGAGGTTTTTCTATGCTATATTGATATTTGGTTCTTAACATATGGTATCAGAGCTCAAGGTCTCAGGGTTTCACTGCTACATCTGAGACACCTTGGAATTTTCACTATAACTTTTTTTCAATGTTTTAGAAGGAACATCTTGGAGGATATTTAGTAGACAGATCAAGCTATGTTGGGTTCAAATTTCAGCTCATGAGGCCTTATACTTTCGGAGATACATCGTGTATAAGATAGGGTTCTACAATCATCCTGAACCAAGTCATTGCGGAATTTTCGCTATAAAAATTTTTCTGTGATGTTTCAGACCCCAAACTACGGAGGCTATTCACATAAATTAGTAAGGTATATGTGGTAAAAATTTTAGCTTCTAGGTCATCTCAAATTTGTAGATACACCCTGTGTAAGATAGGGTATCTGACTAGTTTCAAGAAGGTGTTCTAGGTAAAACAATCATAACTTCTTCCTAGAGTATCCAAATTGAGTGGGACTAGTTTCATTGGATCATGGACAGTCTATAGTATTCCTGGTATGAGTTTTAGAATTTTATATCAATTATTTTTTGCGGGGCACACTATACAAGTGAGATCTCCTGGAAAGGCCAAAAATCGGCAAGTTGTGGGGAAGTTACTGTAAATTCCACTTGGCACATCCAATTTTGATTAGACCTATGGCATTGCAGAGAAGAAATATCAGAGAACTACATAAATACATTTTCATACCCAGAAGGGCTGAAACGTGGGAGATACAACAGAAGAAATATTGTCGAGCAAAACCACCTCAAAATCAAGGTTCAAAAGTGATACTCTACCAATCACATTCCTAAGATCGATATGAGGAAGTTTGATGACAAGGACCCAATCACATGGATACTTCAGATAGAGCAATTCTTTGATCTACATAATGTGCCACATACACAAAAGGTACGAATTGCTTCTTTATATTTAGAACCTAATCAATTTGTA
>JZKD02S1672789.1:263307-274135 GCA_000966675.3 Picea glauca
ACCAAATAGCTAATGATGAGACACATATTCTCTTTGACCTTTATCCAAATATTCTTCCATATCTTGAAGGGAATTCGAATTTGAGTATTGGAGGCCACATAAGAGTGTCTTGGAAACTTCCAAATCACCTACACATGTCACCAAACTCATTCTAATTGTTAGGTATAAGTATATGTATATTATTTTCTAAAGTTTAACCACAAATCCACTTAAAAATGTTAAGAATTAATAAACTTTGGAAAAACATAGTTATAACCCAATGATGAGATAAATGTAATGATGTGGAGGTGGACTGAAGGTGACATGAAGGTAATATGGAAGTAATGTGAAGGTATTGGTGAATAATGCAGTGAGAATAGGGACTATTTTGAGGTCCAACAGAAAGCATGGGCTCTGAACCTGAGTTTTGTCCATTTCGACAACAATTCTTTTCCGAAACTTTTGCTTCAGATTTCACTAACATGGCCCATCCAAGCTCAGTGTTGAAACCATGGCTCTAATATGATTTTGTAATGTCCCCGACCATCAATCTTTATCGGGTAATGCTACCCAACAACCTTATCTTTTTCCAACTAGCTCTGATACCATTTTGTGTATTTATATGCATATCTATCTAGTGCAAATTAATAAGCTATAACATTTTGTTCATCCCACTATTCATGCAGAAATAACATTAAAACATACAGACAACATATTCTAATATACACAGATTAATGTGGAAATAACAGTAAGCCTACACATACAACATATATGAAATATCTAGGCATTAATCATCAATTATAAAACATGTACAATTACATAACGTATAATCAATAGAGATTTGTTACTTATCTTTCAATAGATGACCCACAACTGTGTGTAGACCTTCCATGAACCTCCCAGCCTTAGACCACGCTGCTCATCACGCTCATCAGTGGGTCACCCTCGAGCTGGGACTAAACTCCACCGGGAAAGGGATTCCTAGGCTTGGCAAGGGAAATAGAAAAGTCACACAGGTCATTAGGAAGGACTATCTCCTAGGGCCAACTCACACTAATAGCCTACAACCTCTCATTCCCCACATGCCTGTCCCACCCCAGGAAATGTGCCCCTTCTCTGCTCAACAGTCCTTCGGCTGCCCCACTTACCTTCCAGGGCTTCAACAATAGGTTGGAAAAGAATTCTACGAGCACTATGGCTGCAGTGTGGCTCCCTATGGGGAAACACTTCCCTAGCAACCTATCTCACATGGAGAGAGTTGATTGTAGGCATGATAACCTACTTCTTCAGTCCACAGGCCTGAAAACCCGCCTATTCAAACCACAGGCCCGACAACCTGCTTCTTTAGTCCAACTTCTAAATCAATTCTCGAGAAGGTGATGGGAACAACAAAGCTCAATAAAGGACATATGATGGCAGCAAGACAAAATCAGTCAAGGAACTGTGTGGCTACAATGGCCAACAGTTAAGACAAAAAATGGCTCAGAAAGTTACAGGGTGCTTTGAGCTTCACATGAGACACACAGGATAACTCAAGTACGACCATAAGATTCCAAAGGTGTGTGCTAGATACATAGGCGATGATGATGGCTAACTGGTTGAATGCATGAATCCCTGGTGAATCCAGAAGGGTGACAGACTTCTTGAGGATCGTAAGGGTCGTGAGAATGGCGAGGAGGAACCCCCAACGAGTTGGCTTTCCTAGCTATAAACTACATGTGCCCAAGTTGATGCATGTCTTCCTGAAGCCGCATGAGTTACACTTAGCACTCATTCCCTTTCCTAGGAACTTAGGACAACACCTATCATGTCCAACTTATACTTTAGGAAATAATAATAATAAAATGTTATTCCCTTAGAGGTAAGTCCTCTAGCTTAGCCCCTAGGCCTAGACACTTATCCCCCACCCTTACCCTACCTAATGGAGTTTAGTCCCCCATAACTCTTTCTTCGTGGTCAGTCTACACACAACATTGCAATTTTATTAATGATATGTGCATTTACATATACAAAAATCAGGCTCATAGCCTTAAGCATCTAGGCTCTCCGACCTAATAAACATATAAGTCTTCAACTTATAAACACTTGGCTCACTAGCCTATAAACATAATTACAATTTAGTAGGGGCTCGGCCTTAGGGTGTTACAAAAAGTCCATTGATTCCTTTCCCTTGAAACCTTAGAATGGAAAAGATTTGTTGATGATACTAACATCATCGATCCTCATGGCAAAGATAATTTGGACAAATTCCTTACCAATTTAAACATCCATTCTGATCGCATTAGGTTCACCATGAAAATACACGAGAATAATTTCTCTTTCTCGACAAATATATCGAAAGAAAACTGACACTAACAAATATTTACACCTTGACTCTCATCATCATCCATCCGAGAATAATGGTATCCTGAACACTCTTTCCACAAGAGCAGTCAAAATCATTGATGTTGATCATCTCAATGAAGAATTTAAACATCTTTCTAAATCCCTTCAAGGAAATGGATACAAAACAAAAGACATCAAGCAAGCCTTCAAAAGAGTGAAAAACCCATAGATGAATACCCATGACAAATAAATGGAAAGAAAAATAAGTGTTATTCTCCCCTACATTAAAGGGACAACTAATAGAACAACGAAGGTTCTAGGGAGAAAACACATTAAAGCTATCTTCTCACCTCCTAACTCCTTATAGAACATGTTGGATAAGGCTAAAGAACCAATTGACGCTAAGATGAAAAATGGTGTCTATTCAATCCCTTGTTCATGTAGTAAAGTTTAAATTGGGGAGACTCGTCGTTTAATAAAGGTCAAACTAAAGGAAAAATGCGCAAACATCAAATATTATAGGATTAAAAAATCCACAGTGGTAGAGCACTCTCACAAATATAACCACCAAATACACATGAAAGATGCAAAAGTGATTGCTATGGAATATCATTATATCAAGAGACATATTCGTGAAGCAATAGAAATTGAGAAACATCAACATAACTTCAACATAGGTGATGGATTAATCTTGAAAGACTCTTGGAAACCTCTCATTCATAATAAATTAACCATAAATACATCAAACCAATCAACTAACGTCGTCTTAACATCTGGGCATTTTTTGTATTTATGGGTAGTCTTTATCTTCTTATTCCCATGAGATGCCATTCTCCTATTGATGAACTCAACTTTGGAGTATGAAACGTTCGTTGAGAACTTAATAAACTCACACAAGCTTTCATACAAGCATCAAATGTCTACTTGTGAAAAACTAAATGAAAGCATTATATCCCTCAATGGAAGGGACACATTAAAGGATATCCAACACTTGGAAAGACTACGGCTAAAGCTAGCTCGGGGAATTGAGACATAAACATTCTTAAAATGATGTAGAGAAGGGAGAATCATCCCGAGGTTTGCTTAGATTAAACACCATCTACAAAACAAAAATCAAGATACATTTGCATGTGCAAGCATGGAACTAATTCACAAAGAGATAAAACAAGTAAGAAAACATATCAATGTCGTGTCCAAAGAGAGATTTCGGTTACACATAAAACTTGCAGACACTATACATTCTGATATATGGATGAGATTTGGTGCATGTCTATTTGCTAGGTTTGAGGAGGTCACACACATCACAAAGAAGAAACAAACCAAGAAGTTTGTGATCCTTGAGAAGAAACAATCAATAAGAAATGTGGATAAAAATTTTAAGAGCTGTGTAGTGAATATATCTTATTTCACATTGGATGAGGACATGTGCAACATTCTGGAGAAAGGTTTACACTTTGTTGTCACTCCCACATCGTTTCCAATAGAGAAAATATTATTCTCAATAGAGGACTCTATCTTCACCTTGCCAAAAAGTGAGGCGAAGAAGATAAGGAAGGATTGCTCAGTTATGTTAAGAAACGCCAAACCTCTAAACCGTAACATAAGTAGAAGAGAAGCTACAACATTAAGAAATTTGAGGTCTAACAAGGAAATAATGATAATGAGGGTTGATAAAGGAAATGCAATGGTCATTATGAACACACAATAGTATCAAGCCAAAATATAGAAGAACTTAACAACCGGAGGATGCTACATAAAGCTTAAAAAAGACCCAAGCACTAAGATTATCAAAGATGTTGAAAATGCTATCAAACGTTCCAATTTGGATGAAGGAATAAAGAAAAAACTCATTCCAAAAAACCCTATCATCCTAAGGATATACGGTTTGCCCAAAATCCACAAAAATGGAGTTCCCTTGAGACCAATCATAAACACTATTGGATTACCTACCTACCAACTAGCAAAATTCCCAGAAAAACCCTAAAATCATTGGTAGGTCATACCTTTTCTTACATCAAGGATTCTTCTCATTTTGTCCATGGAATAAAAAGTCTTCACATGAATGAAAATAATTTACTGGTCAGCTTCGATGTGGTTTCTTTTTACACAAAAGTTCAGGGGGAAGATGTTATTAGGGTTATCAAGGATATCACTAATGATGAAATAACTAGCTTGGTGAGGATATGCCTTAAATCTACTTATTTTATCTTCCAAGGTGACATATACGAGAAAACAAATGGTGTTGCGATGGGATCTCCACTCTCTCTTGTGGTCACAAACTTATATATGGAGTATTTCGAGAAAAATCCCATTGATTCATTTCCCTTGAAACCAAAATAATGGAAAATATTTCTTGATGATACTAACATGATCTAGCCTCATGACAAAGATGATTTGCACAAATTCCTTACCCATTTAAAAAACCAATTTGATCACATTAGGTTCACCATGTAAATGTAGGAGAATAATTTCTTTCCATTCCTTTATGTACTTATTAGTAAGAAGGAAGATGGTTCTCTTGCTCAACAAGTATACCAGAAGACAACCCACACTGTCAAATATTTACACGTTGAATTTCATCATCATCCATCCTAGAAGAATGGTATCCTGAACACTCTTGCACGAGAGCAGTTATAATCACTGATGTTGGCTATCTCAATGAAGAATTTAAACATATTTCTAAATCCCTTCAAGGAAATGGATACAAAACAAAATACATCAATCAAGCCTTCAAAAGAATGAAAAACCCAGAGATGAAGACCCATGACAAAGAAATGGAAAGAAAGATAAGGGTTATTATCCACTACATTAAATGGAAAATTGATAGAATAATGAAGGTTCTATGGAGAAAACACATTAAAACTGTCTTCTCAGCTCCTAACTACGTAAGGAACATACCGGATAAGGCTAAAGATCCAATCGATCCTAAGATGAAAAATGGTGTCTATTCAATCCCTTGTTCACGCGGTAAAGTTTACATTGGGGATATTGGTCTCTCATTAAATTTCAGACTAAAGGAACATTGTGCAAACATCATATATGATAGGATTAAAAAATCCGTAGTGGCATAGAACTTTCACAAATCTAACCACTAGATATGCATGGAAGATGCAAAAGTGATTGCTATGGAAGATCATTATAACAAGATATGGATTCATGAAGCAATAGAAATTGAGAAACATATTCATAACTTCAGCATAGATGATGAATTAATATTGAGTGACTCTTAGAAACCTCTCATTCACAATAAATTAACCATAAATGCATCAAACCAATCAAACTAACATCAGCTTAACGTCTGAGTGTTTTTTGTATTTATGGGTAGTCTTTATCTCCTTATCCATGTTAGATGCCATTGTCCTGATGATGTACTCAGCTCTAGAGTCCAAAATGTTTGTTTATAACATAATAAACTCACACATGATTCCATACAAGCATCAAAAGATTAAGCATGTTGCAGATGGTAGCATTGAGAAGTTCACAGTAAGGTTTGTGGCGAGAGGGTTCTTTCAGAAAGAGGGAGTGGACTACGAGGAGACATTTTCTCCAGTCACCTGGTATGCTTCTATTCGAGCTATTATTTCTATTGTTTGAGTGATGAGGTGGAGAATACATCAGATGGATGTGAAAACACTCTTCCTCAACGGGGTCATTGAGAAAGAAGTATACATAGAGAAACCTCATGGATTTGAGGTACATGGGAGTGAGTCTCATGTGTGTAGGCTTAAGAAATCCTTTTATGGACTCAAATAGGCACCTATGGCATGGTATTCTAGGATTGACTAATACTTGCAGAGTATAGGATTTACCAAGAGTGCGACGGATCCTAACTTGTAATTCATACTTATTGGGATGGATCCACTCATATTGGTTCTATACGTTGATGATTTATTTCTCACAGGTGCAGAGGATCTTATTGCAGGGTGCAAAGCAGATTTATCTAGTAAGTTTGAGATGAAGGACATTGGCTTGATGCATTATTTCTTGGGGTTAGAGGTATGGAAGGTATCGAGAGATATATTCCTTGGACAAGGGAAGTATGTAGTAGATATCTTGGGGAGAATCAGGATGGGGGACTGTAAAATGATGGCTATACCTATGATTACCAATCTAAAGAAGGTAATCACTTTAGATTCAAAGTTGCTAGATACCAGGACATACAGGTAGCTGATAGGGTCCTTGATGTATTTCGTCAACACAAGGCCAACTATTTGTTTTGATGTGAACACCTTGAGTCAACTCATGGTGGAGTTGAGGCAGGTGCATTGGATCGCAGTGAAACATTTTCTCAGGTACTTGAGAGGTATAATGGAGTATGGATTGAGTTATCTTGGAGGAGATGGAGTGGATTTGCAGGGATATACAAACTCAGATTGGGCAGGTAGTGCAATCGACATAAAGAGAACCTCAGAGTGCTACTTCAACTTGGGATCAACAATGATTACTTGGTTCAATAGAGGAAGAGTATATGTCAGTGAGTATGAATAGTTGTGAAGCCATTTGGCTTTGCAAGTTTCTTGCAGGTTTATTTGATTAGGAGTTGGACCCTACTGTGATATATTGTGATAATCAGAGTTGTTTCAAATTCTCAGAGAATCCAGTATTCCATTACAGGTCCAAGCATATTGAGATCATATACCACGTCATTCGAGATATGATCCATAAGGGAGTAGTGAAGCTTTAGTATATTTCCACAGATGAGCATGTTGAAGATATTCTGACCAGACCCTTAGATACATGAAGTTTTTGTTCTTCAGAGACAAACTTGGAGTGGTGCAGAATACCTTCCTTGCTAGGAGGGAGTGTTGATGTTAGTGGAAGCATTAGACATGTATTTCCACATAGGCCTATGTGTCTAGATGTGTGGAAATTGTCCAAAACCTTTTACTCTTGACTTTACTTTAATTAAATGAATTATTAAAGTGTTTTTTTTTATTAATCAATTATTTTAGTAGTTAATTGATTTATTTAAGGAAAGTGCTAAAAGTAATTAGCATGTTTCTAAATCTCAAGTGGGTGTGAGAAGTAATCTCAACTGTTAATCACTTTGGAGATTAGAAATAGATTATAACTCATGATTATAAAAGTAAGGCTAGGGTGAAGGAGGAAGACACTTGACATGATTTATGTTGAGGGAGTTGACACATTGAGTATTGGATTATGAAGGATTGTGATTCAATATCTTGAATAGGTTGAGAATGACTTCCATCTAGAGATCAGGTCAAGGAGAAGAGATAACAGAGGCAACCCAGGTGGGTTTCAGTTAGAAGAAGCCACATGAGAGTGTCTCATCGTATGGAGCTTTCTGTACAATCTTTATGTACATGTACGCAGGTTTCAGTAGAGACAGTTGCATACATACATGGGTTTGGTGAAGGAAAGTCATGTACACCTTGAAAAACATGCATTTCTAGTTCGTACATTAGGTTAGGATTTGTGAGGTTTGTCTATAGTTGTATTTCTCTCAGTGGGCCATTATCCCTGTTACGGGAGCCCTGATTTTAACATAATAAAATCATTCTCAACACTGGTTTTCCCTCTAGGTTTTTTTCCAATGGTATCTACCCAAAAATATTGGTGTTTATGTGCGCTTGATTTGATTTCCTTGTTTATGCTTCCACTGCATGTTTAGTTGATTACTCACCTGTTCTTTAATTCAATAAGTAATTTATTTGGAATTAACTGCTAGATGCATATATACGTGGGTTTAGTGAAGGAAAGTCATGTACACCTTGAAAAACATACATTTCTAGTTCGTACATCGGGTTAAGATTTGTGAGGATTGTCTATAGTTGTATTTCTCTCAGTGGGCCATTATCCCTGTTACACGAGCCCTAATTTTAACATAATAAAATCATTCTTAGCACTGGTTTTCCCTCCGGTTTTTTTTCAATGGTATCTACCCAAAAACATGCATTTCTAGTTCGTACATCAAGTTAGGATTTGTGAGGTTTTTCTATAGCTATATTTCTCTCAGTGGGCCATTATCCCTGTTACAAGAGCCTTGATTTTAACATAATAAAATCATTCTTAGCACTGGTTTTCCCTCTGGGTTTTTTCCAATGGTATCTACCCAAAAATATTGGAGCTTATGTGCGCTTGATTTGGTTTCCTTATTTATGCTTCCACTGCATGTTTAGCTGATTACTCACTTGTTCTTTAATTCAATAAGTGATTTATTTGGAATTAACTGCTAGATACCAAGTAGGAGAAATTTTCAACATGCAAACCATGTTTTTTAAAAATAAAATAAATATAACAATTTTTTTAAACAGAATTAAAACTAAATAAATGACCCCTCATTCTCCTTTCCATTTTTTGGTTTAAAAAAATATTAAAAATAAATTTAAAAATAAAATAGAAAAAAACAAAAAACAAAATTGTAAACGGAAATTGGAAAAAAAAAATTAAATTAAAAAAATAAAATCATTTAATTTTAAAAAATTTCAAATGTAAAATTGATGTAGGTATAATTCCAAGAATAAACCCTCTTTTATATTTTTTAATTTTTAATTATTTTTATAAATTTTAATATAATAACATAAACATAAACATGATTAATATTGATGTATACCCATAGTAATTGAATTAACAAAACCACCTCCCAATCAATCATCTCATACTAACACTAACATAGATCATATATATAGGAAGTTGAAATCTATAACTAACATGAGATGGACCAAGAACATGATGTGCCATAAAAAAACACCCATATGTAATTATCATGCATTAATCACAAATACTCTCTTATAACTTCAACCAACCTAATCAAATTGCTAGTTATTGAGTTAAAGTATTTGATACAATGTTACTACATGTCAACTAAAAGTATCATAATTGAACCTAATAAATCCATATTGTTAGAAAAAATCGATATAAAACTTTCATAATCACCAAAGGCACTGGCATTGCATTGAAATTTGACCCACATGCAAAGGTCATAAAACATCATCTCAATTTTGGTGGAAACACAAAACACATATCACACCATATTATGCCATGACTTTAACTCAACCACTAATACCGTACTCCAACCAACAATGCCATATTATTAAAAGACTCATGTTCCCATCATAACACCCATCCCAATCAATAGTCCAAAAACTCTCATAATCACCAAAAACACTAACACACTAACATTGCATTGAAATTTAACCCACATGCAAATGTCATAAAATATCATCTCATACCATATTATTAAAAGACTCATGTTCCCATCATAACACCCATCCCAATCAATAGTCCAAAAACTCTCATAATCACCAAAAACGCTAACACATTAACATTGCATTGAAATTTAACCCACATGCAAAAGTCATAAAACATCATCTCAATTTTAGTGAAAGCACAAAACACATGTTATGGTGTAATCTTAACTCAAACATCAATACCATACTATTAAAACATCAATACCATACTATTAAAAGAATCATCTTCCCATCATTACCACCCATCCCAACCAACCACCAATACCATACTATTAAAAATACAATACTATTAAAAGACTCATCTTCCCATCATTACCACCCACCCATCCCAATCAATAATCCAACAATGACTTAGGCCATCATCCTTAAACTCTAATCTTAAAAAAACACAAAACGCATTACATCATTCATATACTATATAACATATCACAAAACAAAAAAGTTAATCCTCACAATATTCCAACTCATACTCTGCAACATATCACAAAAATAATTAATCCTCACATTATTCCAACTCATAACACCTAAAATATGTGAATCCTAACAACCACTCAAAACATCGTCATGAATTATATCCTCCTTCAAAGGTTGACTCGCTCTCGAGACAATTTACATAGATTAATATCACACACCCATAAAGCAAATAACCCCTCCAAACTCACGAAGGCAACTCTAGGTGAACCACCACATCCTTGTTACCTTTCCTCCAATGATGCACACCACGGGAATGTTTGATTTTTAAAGTGGCTCCTCATAATACATTCTAATGCACTCGTCTGCGCACCATCAATGGCTAGGTAAACAATGTAATGTTAAGTGGTTAGGTAAACAATAATGTTGAGTACCATTTAAGAGTGTTCTTTAAATATTTTTTTTATGTTTTATATATATATATATATATATATATATATATATATAATTTTAGGGGTTAAATTTTGCAAATAGGCTAATTTTTTTATGTTTTTTTAAAAAAAAAGATTTGTCAATTTTTATTTTTTCTAAAAACAATTCGTTCAAATTTTATAGAATAAAATTATTTTACCTTAAAAATCGTCAAAATTTTATAAAAATTATATTAAATCTTTAGAAATTTGAATATTTTTACAAAACTATCGTCAAACATTTTAAATTTTACATTTTGAGTAGTAACATTAATCCGAGTTTCTACATTTTAATATAAATTTCCATCCTTAAAATCATCCCTAATTTTATAAGTTTAGATTAAAGTATTTTTTAAGGATTCAAATAAGTATAATATTCTAAGTGAATATTTTAGATTGAAAAAATCATACATATAAATACATAAGCATATA
>JZKD02S1672789.1:274166-295091 GCA_000966675.3 Picea glauca
TATATATATATATATATAATTAAAACATGTAAAATTTAGTGAATATTATCAATTTAATCATATTTTATGTAAAAACTAGACAATTTTTAAAAGGTAAAATGATCAATTGGTAAATATATTTTCTTTAAAAGTATCCCTAAAATAATTAATTGGCGAAAATTCACCCATAACCATCATCACACCATATAAACCTTTTAACAGATAATCTAATGAAAAATATCATCATTAATTTTCGCTTGAAAGAAATCATTGACAACATAGATGTTTGTTGGCTTTTTGGTATGTACCAAAAGGTCTCGATCTATGGGTTGGAATCATTGAAGGCATACATAAAATAAAAATAAATTTATACTACCTTCCCAAGCATATAGTAAATACAAGTTTTTTTCTTCCAAACATATAAAAACAAAACCCAAAAGAGAATAAAAACAAAAAGTACAAGGCAAGTGGGCTTAGATGTGGAATGAGGAAGATCAATTTCCATTGTAAAATTCACCTTGAATACCTTGCACAATGACAAAAACAAAACTACTCTGTAATTCTTCAACAAAGTTTATTACATCAAATGGTTAGAATAAATATGCAAGCATTTAAACAAGATTTTAACAAAGAGGAAAGAACCTAATACTTTGTATTAATATTTAATGGAAAAATAATACAAAATATAGAAAGACTTCATCTTGAGGAAGTGTTGAAGGTGGACTCAAAGCTCTCTTGGGGATTTTGTCCTCCTTAAGACATTCTCAATGATTGGGAAATGACTACATTGATGTTCCTTCTCATGCACAAAGCAATGGTAGAGAAATGCATGAAACACACAACTATTCATGAAATACAATGAGATTAATTTTAGCAAGGGCTTACAGTTTCTAGTTAAAATTGTGAAACATAACTTTATATTCATTGAAATTCTTAAATTGTATGAAGGAGGCCTTTATTTATAAGTTCTTCCTGGAGGAGGAGATGAAGTGAAAGGAATTTTTTCCAAATTTATGTCCATTTAATTACCTTGAATTCTATTAGTTCACTTAAGTAATCCATTGTAATAGTGAAACTTTCACTAAATTAAATGTTTCAACACTGAAACTCTGCATGATGCAACCATTGAAGTTAGTGGTCAACAAAATTTAATGCATTGTTGATGTACCAATAACTACACAAGTACCAAAGGAATAGTACTCATACGGTTTGTGCAGCCCTTGAATTAAGTGCCCATGCAATTTGCTTTTTGGTTAGCTTTTTATTTTGATCTTATTCCTTCTTGAATAATTGGACCTTTCTCCATAGCTTGTGCTTCATTATGGTGGTTAATGTTGGTTTTTGATGTCTTCAATGTAAATCACTTTAGTTGTGTAGGTGGACAAAAATGACCCGATAACAAATGTCCCCTAATTGTTATAACCCTAAATTGCACCATACATGCTTACCTGGCATCAGGCCATCTCAGATCCCTTCTTTGCCAAAACACTGTTGAGCAACTCTTTAAAAAACCTCTCTTATAACGGCCCACGCGCCCTACTCCATTATTGCATGCGTGTACATGCTAGCTGACCTAAAACAACCCGCATGGACCGACAAAAGCACGAAAAAAGGAAAGTTTCCGACGGAACACACAGCTCTTGGTGAGTTAACTGAAACTCCCGACCATGCATGGCCGAGGGTTCGTCCAAATACCTAGCTTCTTCTAGCCTATAAAAGAAGGGCTAGGGGTCCCATTTGGAAGAGGAAAAATATAGCAAAGAAGCTCTACCCATTTGCATATTCCCTTTGTCCCAACCCTTTAGCCTTTCTTGTGCCAGAAGAGATAAAAAGCAAAGACGTTGGAGGACAGTTGAAGAGGAGCCCAGGATCAGGTTCGCGGAGCGGTGGCCGGTCTCAATTTTTTGTAAGTTGACTCATTCAAAGTAATAAAGAAAATGCTTTTCCCATCCTAATTCATGAGTTATTCATAATTTGTTAAGTACATGTTTGAATCTCTAACCTGTTAGTCTATAGGTAAGATGCATGTGTAGTTGTTTCTTGTCTTGTATGCAGGTCATCATTGGAAAGGAGAACTGTGAACAAGTGATCAAGTGCGACAAGGGATCGACATCAAACGCCTGGAACAAGGTAGGTTGATCTAGCCATGTTTTACTGAAAAGAAATAGGATTTAAGTCTGGGGACGAAGGTAGAAAGTAGATTTTCTCTTGGTCATATCTGCATACAAAGCATAACCCTATTTGCTAGTCCATAAGGAGATTTCCCTCACAACAGAATTGGCGACCATACTGGGGAAGTCTCTAGGGTTACTGGAATTTTATTTTTTCGGTAGTTTTTAGAAAAAGACTGGTTTTTCTTGTTGGTTTTTTTTTTTAGTTTCTGTAAAGTCTGAGCTAGTAGAGAGTCTGGTTTTCCATACTAGCTTTCTCTTATTTGCTTGACTATGCTTTTTCGGGACCCACAGAGGTACACACGGCCTGCATAAGGTCTGCACGCGTGTACCCGCGCCCTACTCTCTTACAACCCGCGTGTGAGCACTAGCTAAAGAAGTAGCAGTAGCGTGTAGAGCCTAAAGAATTTTTGAGGCAATCATCCTCTTCCCTGTCAGAATCAGACATTCTCAGGGGTTTTTTGGAATTTTGTCTGAGTCTTGGTTGTTTGTAGTCTTATCTCAGATTGTTTTGCTTTATGATTTTTTCCTTTATTGGTTTTCTTTTTTCTGTTAAAAAGAGTGTCCAAGCCTTCAGGAGATCCTGGTTATCAATATCAATGGTCTCTTCCTGGTCTAGGTTGTATGTTTTTGTTTTTTCTCAGAGTTTAGATATACACGTGGCCTGTACAAGGTCAACCCGTGTGTACATGCCCTTTGGATCTATACAGTTCGAGTTCGCACGCTTGCTGTTGGGTTATCAGTAGCATGCTTGGGCAATATAGTTTTTGTTGGGGGTAAGGCAGTCATCCTTTCCCTTGATGAGAGCTATACCTCTTACGTATTTGAATCTCTGTCTTAGCAGTCAATAGCTTAGGATTAATCTTAGCCTTAACTTGCTTTTTCTCATTTTAAAAAAGTTGTCATCAAAAATAATTTTTTAAGGGTTTTTAGACAAGTGTGAGAGTCATTTTTTAAAATTGCTAGTGTGTGATTTGTTGAGGTGATTCTTTGCGATCTGCGATTAGGTCAGAATTGTTTTTCTTGGTTTTTTACTTGTTGGTATTTTTCCTTTTTGCTTTATCAAAATTTGAATAAAAAATAAAATTTCTTCTATTTTATTGTTTGGTTGAAGAGTGTGTTTCTGCATTATTAGCCAGGGAAAAGTCGTTTATTTCATAAGTTTTTGCAGTTTACTGAGATCATAAGTAGCTTGTAGTCAAGTGAAATTTCTTTTGAGTTTGCTATCCAAAATCTTAGAAAATAAAAAAAATATATACATTTTGAAAAGTTGTTGATTCATTCTTGCTTTCATCTTTTACACATCATCAGTGTCACTTTCATACGCCTTGACATAAGACAAAGCCATAAAATTAACGCTAAATCTAAAATTTATTAGACGTTTATGTTTGTAGGGTTAACCAACTAGTTCAGGATTAGGGCCTTGGATTAGGTTAGAGAGGAAACTCTTCAAGGCCATTTAAAATCAAACATTGGAGTTTGAGTTAGGGAGAGTCTAAGTCCAGTATCGTGAAAGTTATCCGGGACCCCCCTCTAACATAGGGGATAAACACGAGGTCACATGGGGAAAGGTAGCGGAGATAACCCCTCCAAAGATGGACCAATCATAGTGGAGAACACATATAGAGGGCTTGTTTTGGGATTCCATCAATTGCATTTTCCACGAGGCTTCATGGGTCTCGAATCCATTCGAGGTCCTCAGTTGCCTTCTGGAACACTTGCTTTCGATACCCTTCACAGGTTTCTGGCTCGATACCCTGCTCATTGTGGTCTACCCGACTTTCGACTGTACCCGCCTGGTGACTGTTCGTGTGCTGGAAATCTAGTTGCCTATCTTTTTTAGGGACATACACAGGTGACTGCGGGGGTATACCGTGGTACCTAGGACATACATCAGGCCACACTTTGCAGAGTATACCCGGAGGGTGCTTCTGTGTTCGAGTTGCACTTGCACCGGTAAGTTGCTCTAGTGTTGGTTGTTGTAACTGTTCTTCCAATTAATTTAGTGTTTTCCTGTCTTATCTTCTAGGGACTTTTTTTAGTGTGTGTTACTTTTTAACGTTTAGAATACCCTAGAGTGTCTTTGATATTCTCACACAGTGGAGGATCACGAGCTCCGCCAATCACAAAGGCTTCTTGGCCTGCCGCCGGTTACATTGGAGCCACCCCTGCCACCATTAAGGCGAAAGCTAGACCAACAAGGGTCTTTTGAAGTGACTGGGTTACAAGCAATTGTGCCCGACCAACATCCGGAGGAATTGACTGTTTTGGACCTTGAAGTAACCGCTCTTGGCCCGGTTGAAACCCCAACCACTGATTTCTTGGCACCTTTCATCGTACCAATTCAATTTTACGAGTGCCAGACAATTTTGCACACAACAATGGAAACAAATGTTGTTACTCCTTCTGGGAATTCTTCAATTCCCACTACGGTTGTCACCGCCGGAGAGTTTTCACCTCCTAACCCACTGTCACAGGTCCGAGCCACCATGGTCTCAACTGTTTCTACATCACACAATGGTCTGATCCCATCTCTGGTGGCAGCCACAACCCCTTTCACACCAAGTGCGACAGGCTCTCCGTTCTCATACAAGATGCCTAGTTCAGGTACAAGTCTTGTACTTTCCTACTCCACTTTACAGACTTTAGGTCTGGGGGTAGAGAGCTCTAGCGCTCCTATGCAAGGTCACATGGGGGGCACTCCTACTCCTTTTAATGCTTTCCCTTATGGAGGAGGTCATATCCCTCCTTCATCCCCTTCACTCAGTGGCTCGCATCAACAATCCGTCAGGAAACCTACATACCATAGTTTATTTGGAGTGGGGAGTCAAGGACCACCTTTGCATAATATGCCAGTAGGTTCGACACTGTTTTATTTGGTCGGAACGTTTGGTAACAACGCCTTCTTGTCAGCCGCCTTTCCGACTCGGGACAATCCCAGTTTTGGATAATCTACTCCTATGCAGGGTACTATTCCTGCACAGGGGGAAAACCTAGGAACTTCTTCCACAACAGGGCCTTGGAATTCTTGGCAGGGATCTGTTCCCTCATCTGGAATGTTGATTTGGGGTAATTCTTTCCACAATCAATATAACCTCGGACAAACTACTATGCCTATCCCCAAGGGACCGGCATGGGGCAACCTTTTCCAAATTCCTTCGAATGAAATGCATGCCCAACCATCTATGTCCTATTTGGGAAATCAGCCGATGATGTCTGCACATATGCAAAATCCATACGCTGGCTAGAGCCCTGGTTTCTACCAGAATCCAGGCCAGCAACCAAACTTTTCCTGGCAACTTGGTGCCAGTCAAACTCCTGTTAACGGGCGAATATGAACGCTCACCAACTAGAAGAGTGGATCTGGTCCGGGGTTGTCTAAATAACCCAAGCCGTTTGGGATGACCCACCCTGACGGGTTTAGCGGCTCCGTTAGCCGATCTAAGTCCTAGAAAACAAAATAAAACTACACTAAGGAACTAATCTAAATAAAAACAATAATTAAAGCAAACTAATAATAAAATTTGAAATAAATATATACAGTCTATTATCTATAAAATTAAATATTCAATTATCAACAGAATTAGATCCAATTAAAAAATATACAATATTTACAGATTACAGATTTAAATAAAAACCTGCTAAAATCATTGGTAGACTGTCCTAAGACAACGAAACTATTGTTTTTTGATTTTTATAATTTTATGAGGAAGAAATTAAATAAAAACTATCCAATCTAAGCAACTAAAATAATAACTCTAACGATAAATCTAAACTATATATATATCTATCTAAACTACTTAAATTATACTAACAAATTAACTATCAAATAACAAATAACAAACTGACTTGAAGTAACGCTTCAGGTTTGTCCTGTATGCAATAGTTGTTTTAGCTGTTCCGAGGGAGGAAAACCCGCACCAGATTCTCCACGAGCTTCTCGTAAAATAGAAGCAGCTGTGCTCTTCATATATAAATAACAGGACAAACAAGACATAAAAAATTACAACAATCTTATGATTAACAAATTATCGCAGTCAGATAAATCCTTGTGCAAAATTTATACAAAACAATTCAATTAACGAAAAAGATAAACCTGTATTCATTAAATTGAAATAGAGTAATCGCTGTATTTTTTTAAATAAGAGAGATTAGATATGGACAATATATAAACCAAATCACATCAACCTGCAAGGAATTACGATAGCTAAAGTAGTCGATAATTAATTGCAAACTGATATGGAGAAAACTTGAAACAAAAGTTTGATATATTGAAAGCGAAAGCTGTTACAAGACATCAACTTTCATCCCGATCTGTATTATTATAAATCCATAGTCTGGTTCTCCCAACAGTGATGATTATAGGCCCATTATAAAAAATAACAAGTATTTAAAGACCTCCCACAGGGTAAAACATCCCTGTGGGAATTATCAAAGCAGTTTACAAAAAATCTGGGGATAATATCCCCAGTCTCTATTTTAGCCTATGACTAACAACTCAAAACTATATCTGAACTGCTACAGTATGTCCAATTTTTCAATGAAATTCGCAGGTACCTGTGAGTAGACAAGAATACATAAGTTTAGATAATTTTTTATTGATAAAATTAACAAAAATCTAATTTTTAAGACTAGCTACAGAATCTTGCGATTCTGTAGCGGGTCTAATTTGAGCACATAATCGTTTTAAAATCAATCCAAAACTTAACAGAATTATATTTGACTTATTCAACCAAAGCTTTAATTACTAATTCTAAACAGAGTGAATCATTCATGCAATATCAAGCCAAAACTTGTATGCAAATTGAAACAAATGAAATCGTGATTTCCTAACTGAACGGTGACAGGAATATATGCAAAATGTCAAACGTTTATCATTTCTAATTGGGAGAAGACAAATAGTTGGGGGACCAACGAAATCATCTCTTGAACCAATTCCAAAATAGACTATAATCGATTTAGCCAAGTCTTTGATACGAATTCAATAGAGATAAAATATGCCAATCTGAGCTTGACATAATTGATTTTCCAAAATCAAAACTAACAGAGAAGTATCAAATCTATATTCGATACTAATCCAACTCATACAAGTAATTATGCTAACTTAAGGCACGCAACAATCATTTGCAAATAAAATCAAACATGAATGAATCGAAACAGTTTGGGGCTGACACAATC
Source organism: Picea glauca (assembly GCA_000966675.3). Classification (NCBI taxonomy): domain Eukaryota; kingdom Viridiplantae; phylum Streptophyta; class Pinopsida; order Pinales; family Pinaceae; genus Picea; species Picea glauca. The sequence goes on from JZKD02S1672789.1 coordinate 281,495, forward strand.
GTTATGCAAAATTGTATCAATCACCACAAGATTTTAGCAAACCAGTCTTTTAATATTGATGCATTGCATACATGAAAGACCATGCTAATTCAAGCATACAAAATTGTTTCAAATCAAATTATAAGAAATAAATTAAACTATATTAGAGCTGACACAATCGATATGCTAAATCGTATCAATCAACACAGCTACACGATTTTAGCAAAGAAACTCTCTGTACAGATCGAATGCAATCAAAATCCAAACGAGAATATTTATTCAAAATGAAACAGACTCGTTTATTCGAACAGAACTAAATGAAATCAAATCCAATTTCAAACGTACAGAAATGTTACAAAGCAAACCAAACATAATCACAAACAACTCAATTGCTTATACTAATCTGAGCACAACAAAATCGCATAACCAAATCATAGATATATTTGGGTTTAGCAAAACGAATCTATTGTACATGATTCACAACGAAATTGTTTTTTAGTGATCCGAGTACAATAGACCCATTTTGAATCTATTAAAATGAATAGAGCTAATTGAAAACAACTCCAATCAGTTAAATTAATTCAAGCAAACTTACAAAGAGAAATTGATGTCAAAACACATACCTGGGCAACTTGGTCATGATAATTTTGAATTGACAAAGGCTGTTGCTACTTCGACATTCCTGAAGACAATCGAACCGGTGGTTTTTTGTTTCTTCTCATTGGTTTGTAGCCCGTCGTTCTCCTTCGCCAGCACTGTCATCGGTTCCTCTAACGACTTGATCTTTGATTGCAGCAGGGGAACGTCGGTGTAATAACGCTCTAGCCAAGCATTACATTGGATACATGGTAATTGGTCGGGCTTTGATATCACAGGTGAGGGTTTGTTCAAGTTACCAGGGGTTTTCTTGTGTAGCTTGATTCCCGGGTAGTTAGGTTCATTTTTGAGGCACGGGGGTAAGTTAGAGACATAGTCATAGGGTTCCTTAGAGCATAGGCTATGAGAATAGGGGTACTCCTTAGCTAGGAAACGCTCAATATCGGAGTCCGAGTCCTTTATCAGGATGATAGGTTTTTGGTCAACGTTTTGCTTGGTTTTTTTCCTAGCACATCTCGATATCCATCGAGCATGTTTCTTCCCCTTACTGTTGACAGCATTGTCACCTCTGCCTTTCTTTCTCACAGGCTTCTTTACGGCCTCAGTCTTGTCTTTAGTACACGGGTTGGATATGGTATCGGGTAGGTCAATGTCAGGGAAATCCGAGGGTTTGACAGGGGGTAGAAGGATATGAAATGGCACGGCTGGTGCAACCATAGTTTCTGTAACCACAACCTTGTCCACTTGGACCGACTCGGGAGTGGCAAAGCCATTCCTAGATAGGAAGGCCTGCCAACAGTCACCATGAAGGCTCAAATGGTGGACGATAATGAGTTTAATCAAGCCGTGATGGAAAAGGCTGTTATCGGCCTTTTCACGCTTGAATCTTTTAGACATCTTGTAAAGACTACGCAGGAGATAATGTGGCATATTTAAGGGAAAGCCTATAAAATTCATTAACAACCAAAGGTGATACAGAAATACCAAGCCATACCGACTTTCACAGGTCACAAACTATTTAACAATTACTAAAAGATCATGCCACCTGGGTTTGAGGGTAGTGATAGGCATACCTCTATCACAGGAAACAACCTCCCTTGACGTGAAAAGGAGAGGCCACGACACCTCGTCAACTTTGGAATTTTTAAACCACCTTTTCCCTATCGCTGGTAGTCCTATGGATGAACTCATGAATTCCTCATTGAGCTCGAGCTGTATGTCTCCGACCTTAGCCCTGCACCCATCAAAGGTGAGGGTGAATTGTTGGGCAACCGAAAGGTTGAAACCCTCGAACCTCTATATAAACACCAGCCAACCACTGTTTTCCAAATCTTGGTGAGCATTATCGAATAGCAACAGAGTTTGGCTACCATTTGGCTCTATACACACCATAGGTGCCATGGACGGAGGCACACAGTGAGAAGAGTGAATGGGCAAGGGTTTGGACAGGGCATACGCAGGGTTGATAGCTCACAGACTTACCCGAAAACAACAGAGTTAACCCAGGATAGGGTGAAAGCATTAATGCCCGAGTGTGAGAGGGTGGTGGAGCTAGCTCAGCCCATGCAAAACAATCATTTCCCAATGTACAACTGACGACGCATATAACGATTCAAATCACCATTGCATATGTTAAAAACCATGCCATTCAAACAATCAATGAAATCTATGGTAATTCGACCAAATATTTGCGCGAGCAATAGTTTTAGCATAGTTTTAAAACCAAAACAATGATTCAAAATCAACACCAAGGGTTCAATCATATCAAATATGTATGAAATGATTTATACCAAGGGTCTAACCACAACGTCGATGTGTTTTCATGAAACCAATGTGTCAAGGAAATCGATGAAAGACTATAGAACTTCAAAACACCAATGTATCAAAAACTCGATCATAAGAATTTCATCACAATCTTGTAAAAACGAAATCATATTAACAATTAAAGAATGCCAAATGAGTAAAGATCTTGGTGTCTTGCCAACTGTGCGACTATAATTAAATTGGAAACGCAATGAACACATAGACAAGAGTGACCATAATAATCCAGTGACGATTTTAATGTGACTTCGAAAACAAAGTTTTCACGCTTGCAGTCGTGAAAACGAGAACAAAGTGCGCAAAATAATAGTGTTGCTTTATTCCAAAGATTGCGATGAAAATCAAGGGTTGCAAGACACTGGTGTAGGAAGCTTATAAGGATAGGATAAAAATGCGAATTGGCTGCCAACAACTCCAGGCCCCTTTTTTCCAGGTTATCACTAACAACCCAAACTACCCTTCCTGGCAACTTTGCACTTGCCAGATTTGACAAGGTTGTTGAATGACCTTATTTGTCACGATCTGCGTTGGCCTCCTATGCTGAAAAAGTTGCCTTTAGACATTCCAAAGTTTGAAGCCAAGCCTAATGAAGATCCAGGGGATCATGTGACTACCTTCCGTCTTTAGTGCTCATCTAACTCATTGAAATATGAATCTGTACAGTTGTGATTGTTTAAACATACTGTCATTGGGAGTGCTGCGAAATGGTACATCGAGCTCGATCACTCAAGATACTCTTCCTTCATTGAGCTGGCAATGGCTTTCCTAAACCATTTCCAGCTACCTGTGAGATACGACGCTGGCACAGAGATGCTGGCCAATTTTGAACAAATGACAGTGGACCATATCTTTGATCACATCCGAGAATGGAGATGTCATAAGAGTCTAATAAAGGTGCTAGTCCCACCAACATTCCTGCTTGATTGGTTCCTTAAGTCTTTGGTCCCGCAGTTATCCAAAGACGTTGCGACGTCGAGAGTATTCTTCGAAGAAGACGCCATCATGAGGGATCAACAATTTGAGCTCATATATTCTTAGTCTGGTTTATTATATAACATCTTGCCAGATGCACCACGCTCAATCCTTGATAAAACTGGATAGAGAGCTAGACCACATGCCAATGGTATTGTTGGTTCATCACAAACAAATCCTGCTGAGAAATTGACGAAGCAATTGCAACAACTATCTATACAACACACAACGGCCAGCCAAACCACTACTTTGGCTACTCCCCTACCAAAATGTTAGAGGTACACACAGTGCAATCGACTAACCCAAAGGCCACCCAATAGCCTGAAGGAAAGAAAAAACAATGAAAGAAAGGTAAGGGGGATAAAAAACCCACCGATAATGCTGGCAGGGACAACACTGATAAACGAAAGGCGAGGTATTCATGCAACTTGTGCAGGGAAGACCACCCGACCCATCTATGTCCTCGGCTTGCAGAAGCTCAAAATTTTGTGACACAGCAACAACCTGCTGTGTTAACCAATCCATTTCAACATGGACAAAATCTAACCCAAGCCTCTGCAGGCACAGAAGGGGGTAACCAAGAATCCTGTCCGTTGTGAACAACCTCGCATCCGCGAACGTATATATGGTGAGGGGTGATTCTTTTATATCGACTAGAGTGCATGACTATAGTAAACCGAGAACTTCTGAGAAGGAAAAAGAAGTTGAACTCCCATCTCTTCCTTTACAGATTGAGAAGACGTTGGGTGAAACAATGACACACATTCCAAAAGGCGCATTCAAAAATGCTTCTCATAACCCAAACGCAAGGGCTGCCCAGAACTACTATGTGGTGGAAGATTTATCACAAACCCCTTGTGCGATGTCCACTTTGGAGGTCCTCCAAAGCTGCCCTTCCCAGAGGAAAGCCTTGTCAACCGCTTTAGGATCTACCGAGACTTGTAATCCGGGTACAATCATGCTAGATACAATCGACTTAAAACCTCATCTATCTTACCATGCAGCGTTTCAGATAGTAGTGGCTTATCCCACGAATTTTTTTACTCGGAATATCTTTCGCATGGTGGTTGATGAGGGGGCCTCGACATGTGTTATGTCATTGGAATTTTGGAAGGCCATTGGCTAGCCCATTTTGTCTCCATCACCTACTCTCCTCACTGCTTTTGACGGTTGTTTTTTCCGACCACATGGTTTCATTCCTTCTTTCCTCATGCAGTTAGGAGGGAAGACTGTGTGTGTCGAAGTAGAGGTAGTTGATGCTCCTCTCGACTATAACCTCTTGTTAGGAAGGAGTTGGATTTATGCCATGCAAGCTGTGGTTGCTACAGTTTTTCGGGTCTTGTTGTTTACACATGAAGGCCGGATAGTGACCATCGATCAATTGTCCTTCTCTAGACCTGACCCTGCTTTGGGGGCATCCATGGTCCCAATGATTGATAATCCTCAACTAGGTGTCATCAACGTAGGGGTTGGTTTGTGCCCATCTTTGATGGGTACCTTTGATTACTTGCCCCCTCAATGCGATATCAAGTTTATATCCAATCACCATAAGGTTGGAATTTTTCAAGTTTCGTCATTCTGCACAACTTACTTCGATGATCCGTGGACACTTCCTTCCCCATCAGCCATGATGGATGGGACAAGGCATCCGAGCATGTCCATGCATTTGTCTATAGCTGAAGTAGCGTACTCCTTAGTCCAACAAACTTCAGCCCACATTAATCCAGCTCATGCACAAGAGTTAGATCCACTTCTAGAGCCTATTTGGGCTTAGGGTTCTCTCACTCACAGTGATTTATTAGACTTAGTCTTGCCCTCTGATGAAGAAATAATTGAAGCAATGACTAGTTTGGATAAAACCTGGGAAGATCTTCATCACAGATCATACTTCCTCCCAGAGTTAAGTCGAATTGAAGCGGGAGAATTCACCGTGACTATGACGGGAGATCGGTCTTGTCTTATTAACCCCTTAGCTACACATGAGGTTTATGCTGAGGGTAATATGGAAACTATCGTTGAAACCTTACCAATCAATATCTCCCGAAACCCTGGCATCATGGAGAACGTTTTCGTCAGATCAGACTGCTCCCCCGAAGAGATTCAAATATACACCGATCTTTTTAAAGAATTCCGCAACATTTTCGCCTAGTTTTACGAGGAAATTCCAGGCATCGATCCAAAAATAGTTGAGCATGAAATCACAACATATCCTAATGCCAAGCCGGTTCGACATAAACTTCATCTAGTTAATCCTAAGAAAGAAACAACCATTAAGGTTGAGGTTGAGAAATTGTTAAAAGTCAGGTTTATCTATCCTATCCATTTGACCCAATAGGTGTCAAACCCCGTACCGGTCAATAAAAAATAAGGCATGATTCATGTATGTACCGATTTTCATGATTTGAACAAGGCCTATCCCAAAGATAATTTTCCCACACCTTTCATTGACCATATCATTGATGAATGTGTGGGTTGCAAAGACTTTTCTTTCATGGATGGTTTTTCAGGATATAATCAAATCCAAATCAAACCCGAAGACCAACACAAAACGACATTCATCTGCCCATGGGGTACATTCGCATATTGTAAAATGCCTTTTGGTCTAAAAAATGATGGAGCCACCTTTCAGTGGGCCATGTCTTTTTCTTTTCATGACCTCAAGCATATAGTTGAGGCTTATCTAGATGATTTAGCATCACGATCTTGCAAGAGAACGGATCATCCCACACAACTCCGACTTATCTTCGAACATTGTCGCTACTTTCAGATTCGTCTGAATCCAAACAAGTGCAACTTCTGTGTAACGTCAGGATGATTGTTAGGTTTCATAGTGTCAACAACAGGGATCATGGTCGATCCTCTCAAGGTTGAGGCAATAATCCAGTTGCCCCCCCCACACACAATCCTTCAACTTCAGAGTCTACAAGGCAAGGTGAACTTTTTACAACACTTCATCGCCAACTATGCCGAGATCACCAAGGGATTTATGTGCTTAATAAAGAAAGACGTTCCCTTTTACTGGGATGATTCTGCTCAACGCTCTTTCGACGCATTAAAACATGCCCTCACAACTGCCCCTCTGCTCCGACCACCTAACTATAAAAAAGATTTCTTATTATATCTGGCTGCAACAGAGTCAACTATTGGCATGGTTTTAGTTCAAGAAGATGACTTGTTCTCAGAATACGTGATCTATTACCTGAGCCAAGGCCTCGTAGGACCAGAACTCAATTATTCTCACATCGAAAAACTTGTGTTGGCAGTAGTTCATGCTGTTCAACAGTTCCGTCATTATGTTCTGTTTCGCAAGATCACCGTCATTGCTGTCATAAATCCATTCCGGTACATGTTGACACGACGGGTAATAGGCGGAAAAATCAGTAGATGGATAGACATACTCCAGGAGTTTGACTTAGACTTCGTTTCAACAAAGTCCAAAAAGTCACTGGTCTTTGTAGAACTTATTTCGGAACTTCCAGTTGAGTGAGGTGACATTGTGCCTAAAGAATCACCTATCCGGGGAGATATGTTTTTGATCACATCTTCGGAACCCTAGTATGGATATATACTTATCTATCTCCAGACTTTGAAGTTCCCCACCACTGCTTCTCGTGATGAGCGTCGATGCATACATCATCATGATAATAATTATCTCATAATCAATGATGCATTGTATCAGAGAGGTGTAGACTGCATTCTACGCCAATGTCTCACTCATGAGGAAGTAGTTATCGTGCTTAACGATTGCCATACCGGAGCTTGTGGTGGTCATTTGTCTGGGTTGGAAACAACCCAAAAGAATCTACGAGCAGGTTACTTCTGGCCGACACTTATCAAAGATTGTATCGAATCGGTCAAGAAGTGCCATCCGTGCCAAATCTTCTCTTGGAAGATGAGGGCACATCCCGCTCCCATGTTTCCTATCATCATAGTTGGTCCTTTCACCAAGTGGGGGATTGATTACACTACTTGCAACCCTCCTTTAGCAAGGGGGAACTGCTATATCATCGTAGCTGTAGACTACTTCACCAAGTGGGTCGAAGCTATGCCAACATTTAAAGATGATGGAGAGACTGCAACTCTCTTTTTATTCAACCAGATCATAGCAAGGTTCAGTGTCTTGAGGGAGATTGTCACTGACCATGGAAGTCACTTTCAAAATCATATGATGACTGAATTAACATCAAATCTTGGGTTACGGAAATAACATTCATCACCCTACTACCCCCAAGCCAATGGGCAGGTGGAAGCTGTAAACAAAACTCTTAAGACTATTCTACAACAAACTATCAACTCAACCAAGTCAAATTGGCATTTGATGTTATACTCGACATTATGGGCTTACCGAACATCTGTTAAGACTGCAACCGGTTTCTCACCTTTTCAACTCGTTTACAGGATGGAGGCAGTCTTTCCCATCAAATGTCAGATCCCATCTCTAAAGTTCACAGTACAATTATTGCCAGACACTTCTTCACTCGAAGAACGGTTAGTATACCTTGAGCAGCTCAATGAACAATGTCGTGATGCAGCCCTAGCCAACAAGGCTCACAAACATAAAGTCAAGTGTCAATATGATAGGTCCGTTCATCCTCGGATTTTCTCTGAAGGCGACCTTGTCCTGGTCTATGACCAAGATAAGGACCCCCTGGGGGCGGACAAATTCAAACCCATGTGGTTCGGACCTTTCATCATAAAAGAGGTATTAAAAAAGGGTGCTTATCATCTGGTTGATTTTGAAGGGAATGCTTTGGCGGAGCCTAGAAATGGGCTCTACCTCAAGAAATATTACTCATAGGCAGGTCACTGTGGGTAACTTTTTGTAACATATGTATAGTCTTTGTACTATTACTTTTTAGTTTCTTTTAGTATTATGGACGTGTCGTTGATACTATCTTTCGTCACTGTGGCAGATGTCAAGTGATTCTGAGGTGTTCGTTGGGTATGCAGATGGTGCTAGTCGTCACACTCGGAGGCTTGCCTCCACAACTTGGGTAATCTTTACACCTCAAGGCTAGTTATTATCTTTCGTAGGTATATGCTTATGTGACACCACAAATAATGTTGCTGAGTATAGCGTAGTTATTGAGTTTCTTCATGACGCTTTGTCATTGGGTATCTCTCATCTTCAGGTCTATATCGATGCTCAATTGGTTGTGTCTCAGTTAAACAGAGTGTATCAGGTCCATGATCCAACTTTACACCGATGATTCCTTAGGGTATGTCTCTTAGAACGAAACTTTGATTATATTACATATTTTCATGTTCCTAGGAGATTAAACCAAGTTACAGATACTCTAGCTAATCAAATTTTAGATTGGCATCTTGCACACATATGAAAGAACATTAACCTAAGCATGTAAATACGTTTTTTCACACATGATCCATAAGACACAAAAGACCAAAAAACCATATATAATATCATAAAGTAACCAGAGTACATAGATGGACGCAAGCGCCTAAAAAATAGGACCGATAAAGAGTCACAGGGCTTATGCCCTCAAAAAATATATACAAGTAGTGCTTGTGGCATGTCAAAAATTTCTAGCTAAAGTCAGGGCTTGTGGGCCCTGTTATACTAGTCCACAACATTGGCTAAACATCGAAACAACCAGACCCATGTCCGTGGTGCCCCCACTACATGAGGCTGCATAGATGGTGGCAGGTCCTCAATCTTTGCCATCGAGATTGTGCGAGTGAGCCTAGTAAAGTTACGCTCATACTGTCTCAACACCCTCTCAGCCTCCCCTACTGGATGATCTCCTGATACAGCTGGTCCCCCTGCGGCAGCAGGTGTGGCTCCTGGTCGAGGACAACGCATGTTCCTCGCATAGTCAACGGGTCACACTAGTCCCATACCTGCACATAATGAAACACATATCCGTCAAAAACTCTGGCATAAGAAAAAATAAATGATATATATAACAAAACAACATAAAAATTACATATACAACAAAAAAACTACAAAGGTGGAGACTTACCCATCTCCCCTCGCTCCTCACCAAGAGGTACTGGTATCTCCGGGTCTCTCGAAAAATCAATCCTGGCATAGGGGTAGTCCTCTATAACTGGGATCTGTCATGACAACCATGCAAAAAAGTCATCATCGAAGGACTCATTGGTCCTTCCACCAACCTGTCGCAGCAGTAGTACTGCCCATCTACACACAACATGAAGAGAGGCCTGGTGTGCTCGTACTACTACTCGAGGACTAAAACTTGGAACTCTCTCAAAAAAGAATGAACACAGAATGGTCTCAAACCCAAAGTTCCTATGTGTCTGAAAAAGATAATCTGTCAATTGCCTCTTCATACACTCAAGCAAAGTGGTACTCCAATCAAAAACTTGTGCATTTAAGCACTGGACTGCACAGTTCATCTGTGCGCGGGACGCCTGATGTAGAGCCACAGAACCAGTAATTCGCCCAATAAGAAATACTATCGCCTGTAGCGATAGGTTAGTGATCTTGCTTATAGGCACCTGCATGCTCATGTGGTCCATATTAGCTGCACAGTATAGACCTATCAATTCCGCTATGTTATGCGGCCCCGCAGGAAAAGTCTGGAAATTGACTAGTTCCCCTCTCCTAGAGAGGTCAGTCAAGAAGTAAATGTCCTTGACCGTGGGCACCAATGACTGGCCCTCTAACATGAATGCCTCTGCATCCGGATGCCATTAGTCAACCAAGGCATTCAGTAGCCTAGGTTGTGCTCGCATGAAAGGACATAGAAGAAACTTGAGTAACCCACACTGCATCAAAGTAGCCATAGCATTGGGGTCTTCCCCGACCAACTCATTCACCTCTTCATGCCCTCTTTCTCTCCAATGGACATACATCCTGCAAAACAAAAAGGTTCAAGAGAGTTAAAACCTTCCCTTTTGTGTCTTTTTCATTCAATAAGGGGGCCCACGCATGCTGTATTGGCGACAATCACATGTACACGCGGGCAAAGTTTACGCTGCTCGAATGTACATGTGGCCTATCCTGAGATAGCCCGCGTGGACCTAGGGCCGACCTTTTTAAGGTCGACGCCCCCCTAAAAAATGAAACCCAATGCATAAATAAAGACATAAAATGCAAGATAAGGGAGTTTGTACTTACTTGGTCCAGATAGAAGTTCGTTTCGTCAACTATAGCTCTCAGAATCACCATTTTAATCAAAGGGGGTCTTTTGGCTCCAGAGTCAATTTCCAAATCAGCAATGGTGATAATGAGCTGCCAGCCTCTATTTATAGACTTTTTGGCCTTTTTTTCGTCACTTTTTTGGCCTCCCTTATCATTTTCTTTATACCAAAAACCATTTAGTGTGATTCAGGAGTTGCATAGGAGGAATTTGATCGGGTATTGGGACAATTGTTTTTGAGTTTTGAGTATTTTTCAATGGTCCATGGAATTTTTTTTCTAATGATCAACTTGAACATATAGGTTAGGTTTCTACGCTGATTTTTGTATCTCGTTGTCTTTTTCCTTTGCCATAGGATCGATCCCATCAAGTTGTGAAACAGAACCATCATACCTGCTTTAGAAGTGTCGCAACTTGGTGGTAGAGCTTACTAGAACATGGATGCCCTAGGTAGATCCTAGTTGCATTATGGTATTCATGCTGTCCCCGAAACACTGTAGGATCAGGAGTCCTTGTAGTTTTTTCTGAATACAAGCTTGATCCTCATTTGCATGATTCTTCTTCGCTCTTGACCTCACCCTCAGGACTCCCCCAAAAATAATGGGTCTTCTTTTAAGCCCTTTTCAGACCCTCTAAATATGAAAAGATTGTTGAGCGATCTTGTGGCCTTTCACACTCGTTAAACTGAAATTTGAAGTCATGTCTGTCCGATGGTAGTTTACCCCTTTTTCGGTCTGAACGATCAACTGTACGAACAAAGGTATACTCTATGGAACTTCAGCTCTATAGAAGAGTACTATTAGGTATAATTTTATCCCTTTTTCGTGCCTGAGGGACTAAACTTAAGAAGAAGGAACCCCCACAGAGTACATAGTTAAGCTCTTTTCAGACTCCCTAAAATTGAAAAGATCGTCGAGTGACCTTATTCTTTCACACTCCTTAAACTAGTCTAGAAGAACATTCCTGACGGAGTCCATAGTTAAGATTTTTTCAGACTCCTTAAAAATGAAAAAATGGTCGAGTGATCTTGTCCTTATCACACTCATTAAAATGGTTTTGAATAGACATCTTGTTGGTGCTAGTTTACCCCTTTTTCGAACCGACTAGACTATCTTTGAAAAAGGTACCCCAATGGAGTCTCCTTTTATGTTTTTTCAGACTCTCTAAATATGAAAAACCACCGAGCTTACCTTCTCTAGGCTCGTTAAAATTACATCGAAGGACATTACCATTGTCTGTTTTATTAATCGTGTTTGCATACCTTATACGCCAGCCTTGTAACAGTTTGCTTATGCATCTTAACACCCTTGGCCCATGGAGGATTTTTCTCGAGTATCATTATACTAGAACATCAGTCTCGGCCTTGTGCCTTGAACTCGTATGTTTGCAACACTCATTCCTCCATTGTAACGTAATATTCCTTTATTCTTTTTCCCAAAATTATTGAAAAAGACAAAAAAAAAATCAAATATACCCCAAAAAGAGGAAGGGAAAAGTATTTTCTTTATTGGCAGCAGAATGAGTCATCCTTGGATAAAGCACATCTGTTTGTTTGTTCATCAAACTATGGGATGTAGTACGACCTTAGGAAGCTGTTCTTGCTATATAGAGTTGTGTCCTCCACCGTTTGGTTATTCTTCCAAACATATGGAGAGTTTGTGTTGCCTCCTGCTTCGTAGACTTATGATTAATGCCATGCTGCCTGAGTCTCATCATTTGTCATGCTATTGTCCAAGGGAAGTTTGTCACCAAGCCCAAGTTGGCCCCTCTGCAATTTGTCTCTTGCCCTCATACCCGGCCATCCTGAATGTCCAATCAAGTCCTCGTTCGAAATCAATGAAGCCTTCAGTTTGATCATCAAGTCCATGACCAACGAGTCATCGAAGTCCTTTGGGTGGTGTAGTCGTACACTCATATTACACTCCTACCCAAGTTTTGAATATTTTGAAGTAGATGCTTGAGCTCTGAAGACCTCATCTCCAGCCAACAGGCCGTATCAGCTTCTAGAAGATGGATACTCTATATGTATATCTTTTTCATTTTGAGATGTAGCTCCACTGTGTATTGTTCGCGGCTACTCTTTATATAGTTATATGACATGGATCTACAATGTATTTGATTGGTAGCCATGATTATATTTTAAACTGAGCATGGGTATGCCTGCCTCAGTGAGACATTTGTTATTTTGTAGCGACACCTCCCGTTTCCTGATCCTTGGGCTCAATCGTTCGGCACATCATTAAAGATTGGTAATGTATTTTGGCCATCAAATGCTCTTTTGATCTCACACATTAGGGGGCATCTGTTATAACCCTAAATTGCACCATACATGCTTACCTAGCATGAGGCCATATCAGATCCCTTCTTTGCCAAAACACTGCTTAGCAACTCTTTAAGAAACCTCTTTTGTAAGGGCCCACGCGCCCTACTCCATTACTGCACGCGTGTACACACTAGCTGACCTAAAACAACCCGCGTGGACTGACAAAAGCACGAAAAAAGGAAAGTTGTCGACGAAACACACAACTCTAGGTGATTTAACTAAAACTCCTGGCCATGCATGACTGAGGGTTCGTCCAAATACCTAGCTTCTTCTAGCCTATAAAAGAAGGGCTAGGGTTCCCATTTGGAAGAGGAAAAATATAGCAAAGAAACTCTGCCCATTTGCATATTCCCTTTGTCCCAACCCTTTAGCCTTCCTTGTGCCAGAAGAGAGAAAAAACAAAGACGTTGGAGGACAGTTGAAGAGGAGCCCAGGATTAGGTTCATGGAGCGGTGGCCGGTCTCAATTTTTTGTAAGTTGACTCATTCAGAGTAATAAAGAAAATGCTTTTCCCGTCCCAATTCATGAGTTATTCATAATTTGTTAAGTACATGTTTGGATCTCTAACCTGTTAGTGTATAGGTAAGATGCATGTGTAGTTGTTGCTTGTCTTGTATGCAGGTCAACGTTGGAAAGGAGAACTGCGAACAAGTGATCAAGTGCGACAAGGGATCGACATCAAACGCCTGGAACAAGGTAGGTTGATCTAGCCATGTTTTATTGAAAAGAAATAGGATTTAAGTCTGGGGACGAAGGTAGAAAGTAGATTTTCTCTTGGTCA
>JZKD02S1672789.1:305294-324195 GCA_000966675.3 Picea glauca
AGGGTAGTTGTAAAATTATGATAGAGTTCTTCAATGTTGTCCTTATAAGTTAGGAGGTTTAATTTACTATTTAAATCCTTTAAGAAAATGTCAACTTTACTTTTGTCAAAGCACAGATTCCTTTGATTATCATAATTCTCTTCAATGGTGCTCCTATGCATGGAAAATTTTAGAGTTAGGGTTAAAGGTTTATGATCAGAGTCAGGCTCATGGTCATTTAAAAGGTCAAAAGTTGCTATTTGGTTGGAAACTGGGATATCAGATATCACATAATCTAAAACACTACTACCTAGCCCATGAATACATGTCATTTGGTTGGAGTTTGGCCACTTCATTACTCCATTGCAAATTATTAGGTCTTGAGAGCTGCAGATCTTAACCAACTCAGTACCAAACAAATTCTCAATTAGGTCTTCAGAGCTTCTTTTGTAGCTATTAGATAAAACAAGGTCCTCATCTAAATATTAGGTATATTTAAAGGACCACATGATGGTTGATGTTATTAAATGTAAAATTGCTCACACAAACCTCTTGAAGTGATAGAGTGAAAAGTTTTCTACAATGTTTATTAATGTCTATATTACTTCTTGAATATGTTAGACACACAATTGTTTTAATCAAGTATAAAATATATCTTTGAAACAATAGGTATTTTTATGAAAGATTCAAGAAGCCAATACCCACAATGTTTTGAGATTTATCTTATAGTTGTTTGGATTGAAGAATGTCCTTCTCTTGTATTAATCCCTACACTAGAAAAGTATTAATCCCTACACTAGAAAACAACATTTCTTTGTTAAAACCACTATGCACATATTCAATTTGTTTTATAATTATACTACAAAATTAATCAATATGCATACATTTCAATATAGTATGTTTCAATCTTTAATGATTACTTGCATTAGGGATAAATTTTTACATCTATAAGTGAAGTCTTAAAAAATATAACATAGTTTAACATTATTCTCAATATAAGGATAACCATTCATATTAAGATATGCATTAATTTTGTTTTGGTGACATAGATCTCCCTTTTATCTATTCGAATGAAAAACATTGTTTATTTTAGTTTTTCAACATAGAAAGGTTAAACCAACAATACCCCTTACAATTAAATATGATCATGCCCTTCAAATTTGATTCCTATTTGACAGTAATATTTTTCTCATGCATTTCATCTAACATTATTAAACGTTTAAGACAAAATCATGTGAAAGCACAATGTATTAAAGTATAAAAGATCATGTGAAATAACACAGTATTAAAGTATAAAAGATCATTTAAAGTACACTGTATTAATAAAAGAGTTCGAAATTTTGGGAAATAATAAATGTATTTTTAATTAAAAATATTGTATCAAAATACATATAGAATGTTTTTATACATTGGATATATAATCTCAAAATTAAAAGCAATATACTTTATTTTTCATGCCAATAAAAGTGGATCTTTTCTCCATTGAGAGTATGTCTATGACTAGGTACCTAGTATACAAGCACAACATAACTAACACGAAAGAGAAGAGTCTTTCTAAGATTGTTGTTAGGATATTTAGACACTTAGGAGTTAGTTAATATTTACTTGATCTAATGTGTCGTTAGGTAAAAGTGTGTTTCTTAGTGTGTTTCTTTAGTATGCATTATTAAATTGCTCCAAGTGGTCGTGTTGGCTGGGGTCGTGGATGTTTCCCCATAGGAGTTTTACCACGTCAAAACATCGGTGTTGATGGGTGTTGTATATGCACTAAAAACACAGTAAAAACCCTTAATTAAATTGTCAACCCGGGGTAAGTAAACTTAGAGTTGTAGCAAAATATATGCCAAAGGTAGAAGGGATGGTAGGAGTATAGTCTAACTAATGAAGGTAGCTATCTAAGGCTAATATACTCAATCAAAACTATCTAATGAGCAAATCCTACTAAGCAACTTGAAACTAGGTAACCTAAGTACTTTTGGGCCAAGGATCAATGGATAGTTCTAAGAAGACAAGAAAAAACCCTATGTAAAGCAAACTAGTTCATAACAATAAGCAAAGGAAACTATCTAAGCATATCCATAAGCAAATGACAAAAGCAAACTATTTTAACTTGCCAACCTATATTCAATGAGTAAATACCCTATGAAAGAAAATAAATAAACAAGCAAGCAAAGACACCTAACTAACCTACGAAAGCAAGTAAACAAGCAATAAAAGACAACTAACTAACCTATTAAAGCAAATAGACAAAGGCAACTAACTAACCTACTAAAGAAAATAGACAACTAACTACTGCAAGCAAGCAAATTAAAACTTCTCATTGAACGACTATCTAGCCTAAGAGGCAAGTGGACTAAATTCTTTATTCAAAACTATTTCTAATTCATGAAAGGAAATTTATTTAATTGAAAGCAAGAAGAACTAACAACTAGTCTTGAACCTATGATAAGAAAAACTACTATCTAGTCTATCAAAGCAAAGACTATCTATCCTGCAACAACAATTAAACTATCTTTTGAAACTATGCAAGCAAGAAAACTATCCTTTAACCTATGAAAACATGAAAACTATCTTTTAACCTATGGCAATTCAAATATAATGTTGGTGGTTGTGTGAATGTATTTGGTGTCGTATGATATCTCGATGGCACTTGAAAACAAAGGATAATTCAAGTGGTATAAGCTCAACACTAATCTCAATAGCAAAGTGAAAGGTATGGATTAAACAATCTAATGAGAATTTAGCCATTACTGAAATTCGTCAATTACCTTGCATATTTATTAACCATCAACAATATAACGAGATCATCATTGTACTTCTATACTATGTAAGAAAAACTAGATTCAACCATTAACTAAGAAATATAATTGCAATTTAATTCTAGGAAAGGAAATTACATAAATGAAACTATGCTACATCTATTCTAACAATTCAAAGTGCAAACTGCAATAAGAAAATGCTTAAAAACAAAAATTTAAAACACGACATTAAAAAGTAAACTAACAACTACATTAATCAACAACTAATTAAACAAGATCTATATAAAAATGAGATAAACAATCTATCATAAAAAACTGAAATTAACTCTATCCATCCATCAAATCCTTGTCGAAGGGAACCCAAATAAAAACTTTGTTCTAGTCTAATTAAAATTTTGTTTTAAACTTGACTATAAAATCATAAAAGAAAGCATAATCTAATATCTAATTACACATGGGGTTAGTCTAGGGATTTGCAAATTCGTTCCTAATCTACAAGATCAATACATGTTAACACATCTCATCATTCTAACCTACAAAAGAGAATCAAAACAATTAAACTACAACAAACTAATTAACACAATGAAAAATATGCATGTACAGAAAAATAAAGAGAACAATTAAATCATAAAATGCATGAACAACACAAAGATAGTTACCAGGTTGTTGGTGCCCCCCCCAGCAAGTCGTGGCCACTTCTCAAACGCACACCACGATCTCAACAAAACGATTTCACCATTAAAACTTGAAAAACATAGTCTTATACAATTCTGGCAATTGAAAAATGCAAAAACAAAGACAAAATCGTTTTTGGCTCTAACACACGACTTCTTCTACTGCTTAACAATTATCTGACCACCATGGTGGTATTTATAATGTTTACAGACCAATTGGTTGACCACAGGAGGTTTGAACCACTTCTAAAATTGACAAATTTCATTAATGGTGCCCTAACTATCGAAACAGAGCAAGCAAATAATCACCCACCTTAACAACCCAAAATCGAGTTGTGAAGAGTTCAGTAGTTGGAGGGGATAAGGATGAACAAAACCCACATTCCCGATTCACCCATCACTGTCAGCCAATACCATAACCGCCAAGTTTCCCTCCGTTTTTGTGCAATACATAATGCTGGAAGGAGTGTCGGATCGGGTATCGGAACGAGTGATGGAATGAGTGTCGGAAGCAGAAACATAGTGCATTTTCACCCTGTAACATCAAAAAACGTGAATCAGATCCTTGGAAGCATGAAAACATGATACATTATTCTCGATACAATCATTAAACATGAATCATACGTACCTTATGTCGATCATACCATTTTATCATAAAATTCTTCAAAAAGCTCCTTCAAAAGATGAAAAACACATATGTACATGTGGCAAAAGTGCATAATAAATGTCATAAAAGTGATCATATCTTGAGCCCAACAGGTGTTTTGATATTTGATCTGGTTTTGTGAGTGGTTATTGAAGGTGTTCGTCCTCTGTTGGAATACCTGTATTGTCGAACATGGTATCAAAGCCTGTTTGAAGACCTGCTCCTATTGTAGATCAAGATCGTGAAGCCGAGTTGCCTCATCTCCATTTTTGCCATTTCCATACATTTCTGGGCTGAGAGGACTGTTCCATTGCGTCTGGAGTTCTCGTTTCAATCATGAACACTTTTTTTTCACTCGAAAATGTTTCCATTTGCCCAAAATACGACCATTTCAGTCAGATCTAGAGGTATTAAGCTTGAATACGCATTTTTAAAATTTTTGCAGAGTATTATTTTGGTTTTATATTATTTGTTTCTGGGTTACTACTCTTTTAGATCAGTGTATACTCTTTTCCCCATACTGTGATGCCCTGTTTCCCCCAATTTGTAAATATAACTATAAATGGCCAAAAGACTATGGCAAACTTTATATGTGTGAATATTGATTCAATGGACCTTTGTTTGAAAGGTAAACGAATGTGAACCTAATTATTTACTAAGAAAATGGACAAGTGTTGCATAAATAATGGAAGGGGGGTTTACTTATAAAGACCACAAATTATATACAAAGAGAGGGTGAAGGGGATCAGGAATGTTTGCGTTAACCTTCACCAAACCAATTCTTATTGGATTTAATTTCTCAAGACCAAAACCATCCTCTGACCCAGAAATGAATTACAATAAGTCTGGTGGGTGGGAAGACCTCCTCAAGAGTTAATGGGGGATGGGGTGTGTAAGAACTCATCCATAAGGCTTCCAGACTTGAACACTGACCGAGAATTCAGGCCACACGCGACCCTGCTGAAAGAGGTGAGAAGAGAAGGTGTGGTGGGGAGAGGGGGAGGAAACGCCTGTGAAGAGTGCAAAGACAGAAAGTGAATCTCAGGGATTCAAGGAAGAATGGAAAAACTAAGCGTTTGGGAAATCGAAAATAGTAGAGAAGGTTATGGTACAAGATGATAAACGATGCTAGTCCTCCTTGCTTGGTATAGTGTAAATCATTGCCAGGATCTTGCGGGAAGAGGAGAGTAACATGTGTCCCTATTGTGGTTGAGCGAGAAGAAAAGGTTGTGTTGCAGAGCATCGTGGTCTAGCTCGCAGTGGCTAGTGGTAGATCCATTTGGAGTGACTGAGCCTACGGTTGGGTGGAAATGGGCACCCCTTCCAGTAATCGCTTCACACTGTCTGATTCTGATAAGTCTTTTCTTAGCCTTAATTGTTGAGTTAGAATGATGAATGATTTCTTGGTTTTGACACATCTATATGTATATATGCATGTATGAACATCTATGTGCAAAATGGCTATGTTATGCGTATGCTTCCATCCCCTTGGGAAATTACACTTCCCATTGATCAAATGTATGCCCAGTTTCACTCCAGAGGGATTCTCGGACATAAATCGAAAAATGGTCGAGATAGGAAATATTGTGTAGACTTGAAACCACCCATCTGAAGAGAATACTTACCCCTGACCCCCTTGCCGTGTGGAATTCCAGACCCAAGTCCTTAACCCACTCGGGGTGAGAACTCAGGAAAAAAGAGATAGGAAAATACTGAAAGGGAAAGGTTTTCCTTGTCCGAAGGACAGAGGAACGAGATCTGTCTGGAAGGAGCCAAGGGATGTCATGGATGTTGGATATGGGAAAGACCATGGGATTTAACCCCTTTAGCCCCTCGGATATGAGTTCTGAGTTTGTGTATCGGGAAGATTATGGGTTGATGCAACCAAAACCTCTGAAACCCGAAGTCGTGAAGTAACATGGACCGTTGATCTATGGATCCTTTGGGACCCACCTAGACCATTGTATCTACGATTTCAGAGTTTACACACAGGGAGAGAACAAATTATGTTCGTCGGATCTATGCATGGAGGACCATAGTCATGAGATCCCAAGGAAAGTGCACGAGGTCTAAAACTTTGAAAGTGCACAGGAGAGTATACTTTTGCGAAGTCCCAAAGTTTCGAAGTTAATCGGAACCGTCCATTGTCAGCGAATAGGTGGTAGCTGATCCGAGAATTCAAGGATTTGGACCTCAAAATATTTGCAAGGATCAGAGGCAAATACCTAAGGATATGGGAGCCGCAACAATCCTAGCCGTCCATTGAGAAGGGACACGTGGCGAGAGATCAACATTTTGCTGACTCACAACTCGGGAAGTCAGAGATAAGAGTCGTGAGAACTCATGAAGTCCGAGTTCATGATTTGATCGCAACCGTCGATCAAAAGGAGGGCGTGGACCGTTGATTGTCCAAGGAGATACTGGGGATCGGGAGAAGGGAGGTGAGTGGCCCTCCAACTTCATGAAACAGGAAGTCCTGATTCTCGAAGAATTGATTTGAGCCGTTGGGTCGCGAGAGATTGTGGACCGTTGATCTGACATTGGGAGTTCAAAATTCGAGATTTCGAGGAAAGGAGACATAATAATTTCCACCTTCGCAATACACGAAGTCCCGAAGCACTTGAGGGTTGGGGCTCAAGTCATAACGAGGGGTCACATGGATAGAGGTTAAAGAACAGAGCTAGTGCTGGGCTAGGCTCTTAGTTTGGGAATTCGGGGGTCGGGTGAGTCAAGGTTGTCTCGTATGTGAATATCCGACGAAAGAAGTCATGAAGTGCCTTTTATTTAGGCTTGTGGTAACGAGTAGTGGTCACGTGGAGGAGGCTTGCGCCTAGTGCTTGTTCATGAAGGAGAACAAAAACAAAAATTTAGAGGCTCTACACTATAGAAGCTCCCTTTAAGGGAAGGTGTGTTACACGCACCTTGTGCGATCTCGAAAAATAAAAAACATATAGGAAAATGTGCATATTCTGGGTTAACTAACCGAGATCTAACCCTTGTTGTCATCGAGAAGCAATTTTTTTTTTCTTGTGTGAAAATAGTTTTTTTTAGAACAACAATAACAAAAACAACAACAACAACAACAATCCTCTCGCTGAACATTACAATATGTTTTGCTAGACCATTTGGTTAAAATTTGTCTTATTCAGTAAGAGGTCTTGATTTCAAGTCTCTCTTTTTGTTACTTTTTTGATTTCAAGTCTCTCTTTTTGTTACCTTTTTTGAAAAAGTTCATGCTCAAATTGTAAAGTGAATTTCACTTCAAGTATAAAAGTGAATCACTATAAGTAGCTTTAATATTTTATTTTAGAGTTATTTGTTTTGCATGCAGCTTTTCTTTTATAAAGTAACTTGATTGTAAAAGTGATCCCCACTTATCTTTATAAAAGCGGGTCACTTCATAAAGAAACTTACAACACCACGTGGTCCCTTGGTTACCTTTTATGCATTTTTTAAAAATGGCATAATTTTCACATCTGAAGTCCGTTTTTAGTGCCGTTTTTTTTAAACTGCACAATTTTTCGAGATCTTTCCATCTAGATCATCAGTTTCAGTTTTTAAATCCATATTATCTACATATTTAATAAGGATTCTTTCAGTAATATTTTGCTTACTAGCACCAACTACTTCCAATGGAAATCTCATATGGAGGATTTATTAAGAAGTAAAGGCCTATACCAGATTATCTTGGGAAAGGAAAAGAACCAACTGATACTGATAAAAAATTCAAATCGGCTAATAGGAGTGACGAAGCACGTGGAATAATCAGAATGTTTATCTCTCCTGATTTAAGGTTCCACCTTAAATAAATTGATGACCCCGATGAAGCTTGGGAAAAGATTGAATATGTTTTGGGTAAACTCAATATTATTTGAGCACAACAATTAGAAAATCAAGTACTGACTTTAAATCCAAGTGATTTTTCTTGCATTGGAGACTATCTATCTAAGTTTAAAACGCTCAGAATTTTATGTGAAGAATGTGAGATAAAGATGGATGAAGAGCGTCACATCTATCTTATTCTCTCTAAAATAGGTAGTGCATATTTTGTGTTTGTATCTACCTTTTATGCCATGAGAGAGGCTCTAGGGACAACTTATAAAAAACCCACTCTTGAGTCCTTTGGTGCTGCTTTGATTAGAGAGGAAGAAAAGATTGTACAACTTGGAGTGATAAACATTGCACGTACCTCCAACAAAGCCTTAGTTTCCCAACATAAAGATAAACCTAAGAATCCCAAGAAGCAACATCCTCGCTACAAAAAAAAGAAAAATAAAGGTCCCAAACCCACCCAGACAATTTCAGATCCTAATGGTGACAAAGGGGCAAAATATAAAAATAAGAAGATTGACAGATATTGCAACTTTTGTGATAAAGATGGTCATGATGAGTCTAAATGTTTCAAGAAGATGACAACTTTAGAAGCATCGATGAATAAAAAAAACATCAGTATTGATTCTACTACTTCTTCTTATTCTTCTTATCATGGACATGCACTTTCTTCTTCTGGTTTCTCCTTCAATACAACTTCTACTTCTTCTTTTGATGAGTGGCTTATTGATTCTGGAGCATATTATCATATGGATAAGGATAACGACATATTTTCTGCTCTAAATGAATGTAACACCAAGAAAATATTTGTTGGTGATAATAGATCTCTTACTGTTGAAGGATCTGGAACAGTTCAAGTAGAAAATGGTCATTTCAATGATGTATTATGTGTTCCAAGTCTTTCTTGTAACCTTCTATCAGTATATCAAATCACTCATTCAGGTGAAGGTAAAACCATAGAGTTTTCACCTCACCAAGTTGTAATCAAGGATCTAAAATATACTAAGCATGTTCTTGCAACTGGAATTGCTGATGATATTACCAGATTGTACAAATTTTACAACTTCGGGTCATCATATTTTTCATCATTTTTTGTTGCTCATAGCGATGACTTGAGCAAACTTTGGCATGAGCAGTTTTGTCATCTAAACTGTTGCTCATTGTAACAACTATGTAATCAATAGATGGTGACTAGTCTTCCTCCTGTTTCATGTAGAGATGGTTTTTGTGTCAGTTGTGTTCTCGAAAAACATCATCAGGACAATTTTGACAAATGTGCCTCTTGGCATGCCTCGGGCCCTTTGCAGCTTGTTCATAGTGATTTGTGTGGTCCACTTTCTTCTCCTTCTTTTTCTGGGTGCAAGTATTTCTTAACTTTCATTGATGACTTTTCTAGATGTACTTGGGTTTACTTATTAAAACTTAAGAGCGAAGTTTTTGGCCTACAAGGCCCTTGTAGAAAAGCAATTTGGACATCAAATTCAAAAGTTAAGAACAAATAATGGAGGCGAATATGTGAAAAATAATTTTACAAGTTACTGCACTACACAGGGCATCCAAATGCAACACACTATTCCATATACACCACAACAAAATGGTGTTGCTGAGAGAAAGAACCGCACATTAAAAGAAATCCAATCTAAGGGATTAAGTCTAAAGTATTAGGTGGAAGAAATCAACTGTGCAAATTACATAGTAAATCACACTCCCACAAAGGCTCTTAAAAATATAACACGGGAAGAAGCTTGGACTAAAATTAAACCAGATGTAAGTCACTTTTGTGTATTTGGTAGTATAGCATGGGCTCACATTCCTGATGAGAAAAGGAAAGCATTGAAGCCTAAAAGTGAGAAGTGTATATTTGTTGGTTATTCTGAAGATGCCAAAGGTTATAGACTTCTTCAACCACATTTTAATGAAACTATTATTAGAAGAGATGTTAAATTTGATGAAAATCTCTTGGCCTGTGAACCTAAATCGATGATTGTGACTTCTTCGGCCTGCGAGCCATCTTCGGCGTTTGTGCCTTCTTCTGTTCCTATTCTAGTTTCTTCTTCAGATGATGACAACGAGGATGAAAATCCACCTCCGCCTTCTTACCTTCCTTCAAATGAGTCCTTTGAAGTTGAACCAACACCAGTTCCACCGCTTCCTAGATGGGTCCGTTCAACATGAGAAGTAGTTGGTGGTCTTGTTGGTGATCCTTCAGATCATCGTCAAACACGTTCACTGTTCCAACGAGCCTATTCTCTTTTAGCTCAAGTTTCAAAGAATCATGATCCAGAGACATTTGCAGAAGCTTCAGGTCATCCAGATTGGGATACAACAATGAATGAAGAGTATCATTCTTTAATGGAAAACAATACTTGGGATATTGTACCTCTTCCAAAAGGAACAAAACTTGTCAGAAGTAAATGGGTCTACAGAACTAAGTAAGCATCAGATGGAAATGTTGAAATACACAAGGCTTGGTTAGTTTCCAAAGGATTTTCCCAAGTTTAAGGAATTGACTATAATGAAACCTTTGCCCCTGTATCCAAAATGAATTCCATCTGTCTTGTTCTTGCCCTTGCTACTTCACATAAATGGAAGGTCCATCAGATGGATGTTAAATCCGCCTTCTTGCATGAAGATTTGCAAGAATAAATCTACATGGAACAACCTCCTGGCTATGTCCAAAATGACTCTAGCCTTGTTTGTCACCTTACGAAATCTCTTTATGGTCTTAAGAAACCTCTCTGAGCTTGGTGATCTAAAAATGAAGAAGACTTGAAATACTTGAAAATTATTGCAAGTGAATGTTATTTGTTTAAAGAAAATGGATCAGTTTGCAACACATAGATTTAAAGGATTACTTATGCAAATTACACATAGAAAACAACATAATCATTGAACATAAACACATAAGCACAACAATTGATAAAGGAGTTCACCCCTCTCTTGGGCTACATCTCCTGGTCCAGCTTCCTATGGATCATTATTATTAATTGCTCAAAAAGTGATAAAAAACATGTTTTACAATGCTCAAACTAACAAACCGACTGCTCCAATGGCTTCAGAGCCTCCCAAAACCCCTGTCTAGGCTCTTTCAGCACCTCAATCAGTCGAAAAATAAAGAAGTTAGGCCTCTTGGAAGTCCCCCTCTTCAATCTTGCTGTCTCTGCATCTACAAAACACACCCTCCTTGAATGAACCTGGCTCACACACATTTTAAAGCGTGAAAAACCAACACCGGGCACAGCCGCACCAATGGTGCAAACCATAGAACCGTTAAGGTGCCTTCAGCCCCTAACTGCCTAGGCACTTGGGCGTATGAAGGTCATGTGACCGCGCGCTAGGGTAAAAAGTGCCAAACAGTTATAACCGTGCCAACTTCCCGCTCCGGTCATGGTCACATGGTATATAATATAGAACCACGGGCTATACCAAAACCCCGCGCCAACCACGTGCATAGGTATAACATACGGTTATATGTGTTGATACAAAGGACCGTGGGCTGGGGATCAGTGCCTCGATTCTCTTCATCTTCTCTGGTGATCACCCTGAAGCCTCTTCGAATTCTCTGGTAGAAACAATCAGTGGTTTCTAAAAATTACCCAGAGAACCTCCACACGCTCATGCCTTTGGCACCTTTTCCCTTCTTGAGAAAACTTCATAGTGGGTGCTAGATTTTCTGGCTATGCCCCTTCCTTTCAAGTGACCACGAGTTGTGATGAGACACCTATCCAAAAGGTCGCTTCAT
Source organism: Picea glauca (assembly GCA_000966675.3). Lineage (NCBI taxonomy): Eukaryota > Viridiplantae > Streptophyta > Pinopsida > Pinales > Pinaceae > Picea > Picea glauca. The sequence continues at coordinate 316,926 of JZKD02S1672789.1, forward strand.
GATTTTGTGCATCGTATATTCAGCTCCGTGTTGCCTCTATTTCCCCAACTCATGAAACTCCGAGGTGGAGCCTAGAAATGCTAGCTCCTTCCTCTATTCTCTCTCCATGTGACCGCTGGCTGTGATCTCTCACTAATCAAAAGGGTGCTTCATGATCTCAACAATCTCTGATGTGGAGCCTAGCAATGTGCTAGCTCCTCCCTTAAGATTTCGACGATGTGACCTCCATATTTAACCATGGGCCAAACATTTGAGCGCTTGCGTCAGATCGATGGTCCATATCTCTCCTTCTAGCCAACAAATGAGATCGAATCACAAACTCCAATCTTCATCATGCTAGATCAACGTCCCACGACATTCCTTGATCGATGGTCAAGATCGCTCCTTTGCACTTCGAGACTTCATGACTCACAATTTGAGAGCATAGAGAACCTGCCTGCTTCCAAGTCCCAAACTCTCACTTTTCCAGACCAATGGTCCATATCTCTCCATCATCCAATGGTCGAGATCACTTCTTCTCACTTCGGGACTTCACGAATTCCTATCTCGTGCATTCATTCCTTCCTCTGGATTTCATGATTTGTGAATCAGCGAAGCACTGATCTCTCACCACGTGTCCTTGCCGATGTGGTCTGTAACTTTTTCTTTTTGACGTGGATCTCCCCACGTGGCACATGTTATTCTTCTGGATATGACGACCTAGATTAGTCCTCGATCCAATGGTCGAGATCTCCTCTCCGTGAACTTGGACTTCGTGAGTTCTTGCAACTCTGCCTTTGACTTTCTCGATTTGTGAGTCAGTGAAATGTTGATATCCAACCACGTGTCCTCTAGATAAAACAACTCAAATCTCATCGCGGCTTCACATTTCACGGAGTTGGAGGACTACTCATCTCCCTTCTCCTGACTCCCAATTTTCCGAAACCCGCTCTAGATCGACGACTTACAACCTTTTGTGATCCAACGACTGTGATGGAATCGCGAACGAATTATCTCTTCTCCTATCAGTGATTTCCCAATCTGTGAGTCAGTGAAATGATGATCTCTCGCCATGTGTCATTTCTCGATGGACGGTCATAATTTACCGTGCAATCTTGGAAGAATTTCTAAGTGTCAAAGTGTTATAACCCTAAATTGCACCACAAATGCTTACCTGGCATCAGGCCAACTCATATCCCTTATTTTCCAAAACTCTGCTGAACAACTCTTTGAAAATCCTCTTATGTCAAGGCCCACGTGCCCTAACCCATTACTGCACGTGTGTGCACGCTAGCTGACCCACTACAACCTGCGTGTACCTAACAAAGCATGAAAAAATGAAAGTTTCCGATGGAACAAAAAGCTATGGGTCAGTTAACTGAAACTCTCGGCCATGCATGGCTGAGGGTTCATCCAAAACCCTAGCTCCTTCTAGCCTATAAAATAAGGGGTAGGGGTACCATTTGGAGGAGGAAAAAATATAGCGAAGAAAATCTGCCCATTTACGTAATCCATTGTCCCAACCCTTTAGCCTTTCCTCATGCCAAAGGAGATTTAACGCAAAGTAGTTGGAGGACAAAAGAAGAGGAGCCTAGGATCAGGATCAAGGAGTGGTGGCCGGTCTTGACTTTGATTGTAAGTTGAGTAATTTTTCAAGTAATAAAAGAATACTTTTCCGGTCCCAATGCATGAGTTATCTATGGTTTGGTTAGTTTATTCTTAATTTCTAACCCTTGAGTAGAGAAGTGGCATGCATGCATAGTTGTTATTTGTCTTGATTACAAGTTATCTGTGGAAGGAGCAGCGCAAGCAAACGACCAAAGCACAACGAAGGATCTACACCGAACGCCAGTAACAAGGTTAGTAGTCCCTTTCCATGCATGTACTGTGAAAGAGGGGTTTAAGTTTTGGGTGGTAGGTTTAAAAGTAATTTCTTTACGGTCAAAATCTGCATGCAGGTCTGACCCTAGTTTGCTAGTCCGTAGGGTATTTTTCCCAACAACAGAATTGGCGACTCCACTGGGGAGAATACTCTTTAGGGTTTCTAGATTTATTTAAAGTTTTTGGGTAGTTTAAAGAATAGGTGTTCTGTTTTTCTTTGCCTGTCTTTTTTTTTTAGGTCTGAGCTAGCAGGGAGCCTGAATCTTCATACTAGTTTTCCCTATCTTTTGCTTGACGGTAGTTGTCGGGACACACAAAGGTACACGCGGCCTGTAGAAGGCCTTCACGCGTGTACCCGCGCCCTATCCTCTTACAGCCCGCATGTGAACGCTAGCTGTAGGGATAACAATAGCGTGTAGGAGTTCAAAGAACTTTAGAGGCAGTCCACCTCTTCCCTGTCAGAATTATACATTCTCAGGGGGTTTTCTGGAATCCTGTCTGAGTCTTGCTGGTTCACAGTCCTATCTCAGATTACTTTTTTCGCTTTGTTATTCCTTGCATTATTTTTTCTTTTCTATTAGAAAAAGCATCCAGGCCTTCAAGGGACCCTGGTTATCAATACCAGAGGCCTCTTCCTGGTCTGGACTGCCTGTTTTCATTTTTTTCTTAGAATTTAGACATACATGTGGCCTGTACAAGGTCAGCCCGCGTGTACACGCTTCCTGTTTCAACTCAGCATGTGTTTGCATGCGTGCTGCTTTAGTGACAGTAGCATGCTTGATAGGATTCTTTTTGTTCAGGGTGGGGCAGTCATCCCCTCCTTTGATGAGAAGTATTCCTCTCAGGTGTTTGAGTCTAGGGTTGAATAGTTAGTAGGTTAGGTCATCTTACCCTTAGCCTGCTTTTTCTCAGTTGATAGTTGGCAGAAAATATAAAAAGATTTTTTTTTTTGTTATGGTTTTTAGACAAGCGTAAGAGTCTTTGTTTTCTTTATTGCCATTGTGTGTATTTGCTTTGATTCTTTGCAATCTGCGCTTTAAGCTAGAATTTGTTTTTCTTGGTTTTGTGCTTGTCGGTATTTTCCCTTTGTTGCTTTACTAGCACTTAAATAAAAAAAAAATCTCTTTTCATTTTCTTCTTTGTTTGAAGAGTGTGTTTCTGCAACATTAGCTAGGGAGAAGTCTTTATGTCGAGCGAAATTCCTTTATGTCCGCTGTATAAAATCTTAGAAAAATTGAAAATAAAAAAAAGTCTTTCTTTGTGAAAAGTTGTCGAAATTTTGCATTTAGTAAAAGTCTTTTGTTTCCATCTTTTTCATTCATTTTTTCTTTCATCTTTACACATCATCAGTTTCACCCTCATACCCCTTGATGTAAGAAAAACCATAAAATCAATGCTAATTTAAAATCTATTAGACTTTTTGTTTGTAGGGTTCACAAACTAGTTCAGGACTAGGGCCTTGGATTAGGTTGGAGAGGAAAGTCTCCAAGGCCATTCAAAACCAAACATTAGTCTGCGATAGGGAGTGCCTAATTCCAGTTTCATGGAAGTTATCTAGGACCCCCCTCTAACATAGGGGATAAAGACGAGGTCACGTGCGGAAAGGTAGCGGAGATAACCCCTCCAAAGCTAGACCAATCGTAGTGGAGAACACATATCGAGGGCTTGTTTTGGGATTCCATCGTTTGCATTTGCCACAGGGCTTCATGGGTCTCGAATCCGTTCGAGGTCCTCTGTTGTCTTCCAGACCATTTTCTCTCGATACCCTTGACAGGTTTCAGGCTTGATACCCTGCTCATTGTGGTCTACCCGACTTTCGACTGTACCCGCCTGGTGATTGTTCACGTGCTGGCAACCTAGTTGCCAATATTTTTAGGGACATACACAGGCGACTGCGGGGGTATACCATGGTACCTAGGAAAAACATCGGGCCACACTTTGCAGAGTATACCTGGAGGGTGCTTCTGTGTTTGAGTTACACTTGCACTGGTAAGTTTCTCTAGTGTTGGCTGTTGTAACTATTCTTCCAAATAGTTTAGTGATTACTTGTCTTATCTCTTAGGGGATTCTTTTTAGTGTGTGTTACTTTTGAACGTGTAGAATACCTTAGTGTGTCTTGGATCTTCTCACACAGTGGAGGATCCCGAGCTCCACTGGTCACGAAGGCTTATGGGCCTACCGCCGGTTACACTGGAGCCACCCCCACCACCATTAAGGCGGAAGCTAGACCAACAAGGGTCTTTCGAAGCGACCGAGTTACAAACCTTTGTGCCCGAACAACTCCCAGAGGAATCAACTGCCGCTCTTGGCTCAGTTGAAACCCCCACCAACGATACCTGGCCACAGGTTATTGTACCAATCCAATTTTACGAACGCCTGTCAGTGCCTCACACAACTATGGAAACAAACGCTGTTACTTCTTCTGGGAATTCTTCCATTCCCACCACAGTTGCTACCATAAGAGAATCATCTCCTAACTTATCGTCGTCGGTCTGAGCCACCATGGTCTCGACCACAACTACGTCACACAGTGGACCGAACCCATCTATGGCGGCGGCCACAACCCCCTTCACACCTAGTGCGACAGGCCCTCCATTCTCATACGGTATGCCTAGTTCGGGTACAAGTCCTGCACTCACTTAATCCACTTTACAGAATTTGGGTCTGGGGGCAGGGAGCTCTAACGCTCCCCTACAAGGTCAACTTGGGGGCAATCCTATCCCTTTTAACACTTTTCCTTATGCAGGAGGTCATATCCCTCCTTCATCCCCTTCACTTGGTGGTCCGCATCAGCAGTCTGCCGAGCAACCTACACACACTAGTTTATTTGGAGCATGGAGTCAAGGAACACCTGTGCACAGTATGCCGGTAGGTTCGACACTGTTTGTTTGGAATGAGAAATTTGGTAACAACACTTTCTCATCCACCGCTTTTCCGTCTGGGGTAATCCCATTTTTGGACAGTCTACTCTTGCATAGGGTACTATACCTACGCCGGGGGCACATATAGCAGGACCTTGGAACTCAGGACAAGGATCCGTTCCCTCGTTTGGAATGCCATTCTGGGGTAATTCTTTCCATAGTCAATGGAACCCTGGATAGACTACTATGCCTCTCCCATCAGGACCGACATGGGGTAATCCTTTCCAAAGTCCTTCGAACACGATGCATGCCCAACACCCTATGTCCTTTATGGGAAATCAACCAATGATGTCTCGACAGATGTAAAATCCTTATACTGGTTAGGGCCATGGTTTCGACCGGAATTCGGGCCGGCAGTCAAACATTTCCTGGCAACCTGGTGCCAGTCAAACTCCAGGACCCTTTTTCCCAGGTTATCAACAGCAACCCAAACTACCATTCCTGGCGACGTTACACTTGCCAGATTTGACAAGGTTTTTAAATGATCCTATTTGTCATGATCCACGTTGGCCTCCTATGCCAACGAAGTTTCCTTTGGACATTCCAAAGTTCGAGGCCAAGCCTAATGAATATCCAGGTGATCATGTGACTACCTTCCATATTTGGTGTTCATCTAACTCATTGAAAGATGAATCCGTACAGTTGTGATTGTTTCAACGCACTCTTATCGGGAGTGCCACGAAATGGTACATCGAGCTCGATCTCTCAAGATACTCTTATTTTGGCGAACTGGCGATGGACTTCCTTAACCATTTCCAGTTACCTGTGAGATACGACGCTGGCACAGAGCTTCTAGCCAATTTCGAACAGACAACAGTGGACCATATCTCTGATCATATCCGAGAGTGGAGACACCAGAAGAGTCTAATCAAAGTACCCATCCCACCAGCATTCCTGCTTGAGTGGTTCCTTAAGTCTTTGGTCACACAGTTATCCAAAGACGTCACAACTTCTGGATTTTTCTCCGAAGAAGATGCCATCATGAGGGATCAACAGTTTGAGCTCATCTATTCTCAGTCTAGTTTATTATACAACATCCTACCGGATGCACCACAATCGATACTGGAGAAAAATAGACAGAGAGTTGGACCACATGCCGATGGTATTGTTAGTTCAACACAAACCAAGCCCACTGAGCAATTGAAAAAACAATTGCAATAGTTACCTATACAACACTCAGCGGCTAGACATACTACTTCTTTAGCTGCTCCTCCTACCCAAACGTCAGAAGTACAATCCATGCAATCGACTAACCCAAAGGCCACCTAGTAGCCTGAAGGGAAGAAAAAACAATGAAAGAAGGGTAAGGGGGATAAAAAACCCACTGATAATGATGGCGGGGACACCACAGAAAAATAGAAGGTGAGGTATCCATGCAAATTGTGTGTGGAAGACCACCTGACCCGTCTTTGTCCTCGACTTGCAGAGGCCCAAACGTTTGTCACATAGCAACAACAAGCAATGTTGACTAAACATGGGCAAAATTTGACTCAAGCCTCTACAAGCATAGAAGGGGGAAGCCAAGAAACCTGCCCTCCTCCAAACAATCCCTCATCCATGAACATATATATGGTTAAGGGTGATGCTGTTATAATGACTAGAGCGCACGACTATAGTAAACCAAGCGCTTCTGAGAAGGGTAAAGAAGTTGACCTCCCATATCTTCCTCTACAGATTGAGAAGACGTTGGGAGAAACAATGACATGCATTCCAAAGGGTGCATTTAAGAAAGCTTCTCACAACCCAAATGTAAGGGCTGCCCAGAATTACTCTGTGGTGGAGGATTTATCACAAACCCCTTGTGCGATGTCTGCTTTGGAGGTCCTCCAAAGTTTCCCTGCTCAGAGGAAAGCTGTTACACATTATTTTCGTCATCCCTATGATCATTAATTATGTAAACCTATATGTTTCCTTCAGAAGGGGTCAGTGGCCTGAGTTCCTAAAGAGAGAAGGGAGAAGAACTTCTCCTCAGAAAATAAATTGCTTTTTCCTATGTAAAAACCTTATAAAAAGGGAAGTTCGCAGGTTGCTATATAGCCAGGGTGCGAGAATGACCCATTCTCGCAGGTTGCACTATAGCCAGGGTGCGAGGTGTTCATAGGTTTCTATATAGGCAGGGTGCGAGAATGACCCATTCTCGTAGGTTGCACTATAGCCAGGGTGCGAGAATTCCAGCACGTGGGAAAAAATGAGCGTTTTCGCGAATCTTCTAGAAGGAGAAGCTTCTATGGTGAGGTGGCATCCGAATGGTTTGAATCTTACTCGCTTTCATGATTTAGTGGGATCATCCTAACCTCCTCACCTTATCTTCTTCAACTTATAAAATGAGAGGAATTCTCATGGAGAAAGTTAGATTGGATGAGATTTTGTTAGCTTGAGCTTTTGGTAGCTTTTGGTTGGCTTGGAATTATTAGCTTGGTTGGAGTAGCTTTGAGATTTGCTTTGTCAAGATAGATTGTGAGTAGCTATCAGATATATGGTTTCAGAAT
>JZKD02S1672789.1:324245-340103 GCA_000966675.3 Picea glauca
CCATGATTCTTGCCTCTTAGTAAATTCAATATTTAAAACTTAAGGAAAGTGTCCTATTCTGTTTTTCTTTGTTCTAGATCCAGGTGGATCTAGGGAGATCGGTTTGTGTTTGCACTCACGGATTTATCCTATAAAAAAATCCTTTTTAACTGCTTTGGGCTCTACCGAGACTTGTAATATGGGTACCATCATGTTAGATACAACCGACTTAAAACCTTGTCTGCCTTACCACGTAGCGTTTTAGATAGTAGTGGCTCATCCCATGAAGACTTTTACACGAAATATCTTCCACACAGTGGTCGATGAGGGTGCCTTGACATGCATTATGTCGTTAGCATGTTGGAAGGACATTGGCCATCCCGCTTTGTCTCCATCACCTACTCTCCTCACTGCTTTCGACGGTCGTTCTTTCCGACCACATGGCATCGTTCCTTCTTTCCCTATGCAGTTAGGAGGGAAGACTGTGTGTGTCGAAGTAGAGGTATTCGATGCTCCCCTCGACTATAATCTCTTGTTAGGATGGAGTTGGACTTATGCTATGCATGCTGTGGTTGCTACAATTTTTCGAGTCTTGTTGTTTCCACACGAGGGTCGGATAGTGACCATCGATCAATTGTCCTTCTCTAGACCTGACCCAACTTTGGGGGCATCCATGGTCCCAATGATTGATAATCCTCAACCAGGTGTCGTTAACGTAGGAGTTGGTTTGTGCCCGTCCTTGATGGGTACCTTCGATTACCCACCTCCTCACGATGACATGAAATTTATATCTAATCACCATAAGGTTGAGATTTTTCAAGTTTCGTCATTCCGCACAACTTACTTTGAGGATCCTTGTATTCTTCCTTCCCCATCAGCCACGATGGATGAGACAAGTCACTCAGGCATGTCCATGCCCTTGTCGGCCACTGAAGTAGCGTACTCTTTAGTCTAACAAGCTTCAGCTAACCCTGATCCGACTCCTGTGCAAGAGTTAGATCCACTTCTAGAGCCTATTTGGGCTTAGGGTTCTCTTGCTAACGTCGATTCGTTAGACTTAGTCTTGCCTTCTGATGAAGCAGTAATCGAAGCAATGACTAGTCCAGACAAACCCTGGGAAGATATTCATCACAGATCCTACTTTCTCCTAGAGTTAAGCTAAATCAAAGCAGGAGAATTCACCGTTACCATGATGGGAGATCAACCATGTCCTATTAACCTCTTAGCTACACAGGAAATTTATGCTAAGGGAAATATGGAGACTATCGCTGAAACTATACCCATCAACATCTCCCAAAACCCTGGCGTCGTGGAGAATGTCTTCGTCGAAGCTGATTTCTCCCCCGAAGAGATTCAAATTTACACGGATCTTTTCAAATAATTCCGCGACGTTTTTGCCTGGTCTTATGAGGAAATGCCAGGTATCGATCCAAAAATAGTTGAACATGAGATCACAATGTATCATGATGCCAAGCCTATTCGACAAAAACTTCATCCAGTCAATCCTAAGAAAGCAACAACCATCAAGATTGAGGTTGAGAAATTGCTAAAGGAAGGTTTCATTTATCCTATTCATTTGAATCAATGGGTGTCAAACCCTGTGCCAGTCAATAAAAAATAAGGCACGATTCGTGTATGTACCGATTTCCATGATTTGAACAAGGCATGTCCCAAAGATAATTTTCCAACACCATTCATTGACCAGATCATTGATGAATGTGCTGGTTGTGAAGATTTTTCATTCATGGATGGTTTTTCGGAATATAATCAAATCCAAATCAAACCTGAAGACCAACACAAGATGACATTCATTTGTCCGTGGGGTACATTCACATATCGTAAGATTCCTTTTGGCCTTAAAAATGCTTGAGCCACATTTCAGAGAGCCATGTATTTTGTGTTTCATGACCTCAAACATATAGTCGAGGCCTATCTAGATGATTTAGCATCGCACTCTCACAAGCGAAAGGATCATCCCACACACCTTAGACTAATCTTTGAACATTGTCGCTACTTGAGGATTYGCTTGAATCCAAACAAGTGCAACTTCTGCGTAATGTCAGGACGTTTGTTAGGTTTCATCATATCAACAACATGGATCATGGTTGATCCTCTTAAAGTGGAGGAAATAATCCAGTTKCCCCCCCCACGCACAATCTTACAACTTCAGAGTCTACAAGGCAAGGCGAACTTCTTATGACGCTTCATCGCCAACTATGCCGAAATCACCAAGGGCTTTATGCATTTACTAAAGAAAGACGTTCCTTTTTTCTGGGACGAAGCCGCTCAATGCTCTTTCAATGCATTAAAACACACCCTCATAACCGCACCTCTGCTACGACCACCTAACTATAACAAAGATTTATTATTATATCTGGATATCATAGAGTCAACCATAGGCATGGTTTTAGTTCAGGAAGATGATTCGTTTTCAGAATACGTGATCTATTACCTGAGCCGAGGCCTCGTAGGATCGGAACTTAATTATTCGCATATCAAAAAACTTGCGTTGGCAACAATTCATGCTGTTCAACAGTTCTGTCACTATGTTCTGTTTTGCAAGACCACCGTCATTACTGTCGTGAATCCATTCCAGTACATGTTGACACGACGAGTTATAGGCGGAAAAATCAGTAGGTGGATGGTCATCCTCCAAGAATTTGACTTAGACTTCATTTCAGCAAAGTCCAAGAAGTCATTGGGCTTTGCATAACTTCTTTCGGAACTTTTGATTGAGTTAGGTGATGTTGTTCCTGAGGAATCACCTATCCGGGGGGATATGTTTTTGATTGAATCTTCAGACCCCTGGTACGGAGATATACTTATCTATCTCTAGACTTTGAAGTGCCCCACCTCTGCTTCTCGCGACGAGCGTTGGCGGATATGCCATAAGTCTAAGAATTATCTCATACTCGATGATACGTTGTATCAGAGAGGTGTAGACTGTATCTTGGGTCGATGTCTCACTCATGAGGAGGCCATCATAGTGCTCAACAATTGCCATACTGGAGCGTGTGGCAGTCATTTTTCTGGGTTGGAAACAACCCAAAAGATTTTACGAGAAGGTTACTTCTGGCCCACACTTATCAAAGATTGTATTGAATCGGTCAAGAAGTGCCATCCATGCCAAATTTTCTCTCAGAAGATGAGGGCACATCCCGCTCCTATGTTTCCTGTCATCACAGTTGGTCCCTTCACTAAGTGGGGGATTGATTACACTACATGCAACCCCCCATCAGCAAGGGGGCATCGCTATATCATCGTAGMTRTCGACTACTTCACTAAGTGGGTCGAAGCTATGACAACGTTTAAATATGATGGAGAGACTCCAGCTCTCATCTTATTCAACCAAATCATAGCAAGGTTTGACGTCCCAAGAGATATGGTCACTGACCACGGTAGTCACTTTCAAAACCAAATGATGACCAAATTAACATCAAAGCTTTGGTTACGACAGGAACATTCATCACCTTACTACCCCCAAGCCAATGGGCAGGTGGAAGCTGTAAACAAAACTCTTAAGACAATTCTACAATGAACTATCAACTCAGCCAAGTCAAATTGGAATTTGATGTTATACTCAGCATCATGGGCTTACCGAACATCTGTTAAGACTGCAACCGGTTTCTCACCTTTTCAACTCGTTTATGGGCTGGAGGCAGTCTTTCCCATAGAATGTCAAATCCCATCTCTGAAATTGGCAGTACAGTTATTGCCAAACACTTCTCCACTTGAAGAATGGTTAGTATACATTGAGCAAATTGATGAGAAGTGTCGTGATGCGGCCCTGGCCAACAAGGCTCATAAACATAAGGTCAAGTGTCATTATGATAGGTTCGTTCGTCCTCGGATTTTCTCTGAAGGCGACCTTGTCCTGGTCTATGACCAAGACAAGGACCCCTTGGGGGTAGGAAAGTTTAAACCCATGTGGTTCAGACCCTTCATTATCAAAGAGGTATTAAAAAAGGGCACTTATCGTTTGGTTGATTTTGAAGGGAATGCATTGGCGGAGCCTAGAAATGGGCTCTACCTCAAGAAGTATTACTCATAGATAGGTCACCATGGGTAACTTTTTGTAACATATGTATAGTCTTTGTACTATTACTTTTTAAGTTTCTTTTAAAGTGTTATGGATGTGTCATTAATGTTATCTTTCATCAATATGGTAGATGTCAAGTGAGTCTGAAGTGTTCATTGGGTATGCAGATGGTGCTAGTCGACACACGCAGAGGCTTTCCTCCGCAGCCTGGGTAATCTTTACGCCTCAGGGTCATTTGTTATCTTCCGGAGGTATATGCTTAGGTGACACCAGAAATAATTTCGCCGAGTATAGTGCAATTATTGAGTTGCTTCATGATGCCTTGCCATTGGGTATCTCTCATCTCCAGGTCTATCTCGACGCTCAACTAGTTGTGTCGCAGCTAAACAGAGTATACCGAGTTCATGATCCAACTTTACACCGATGATTCCTTAGGGTACGTCTCTTAGAACTAAACTTTGATTATATTACATATTTTCATGTTCCTTAGAGATTAAACCAAATTACAGATACTCTAGCTAATCAAATTTTAGATTGGCATATTTCCCACATATAAAAAGAACATGGACATAAACATGTAAATATATTTTTGCACACATAATCCATAAGACACAAAAAAGATAAAAATCATATATACACATCATAAAATAACTAGAGTACATAGATGGATGCAAGCGCCTCAAAATGGGAATAGCAACGAGTCACCGGGCTTATGCCCTCAAAAAATATATACAACAAGGTGCTCGTGGCACATAAAAAGTCTAAATTTTGTTCAGGGCCTATGGGCCCTGTTATAATCATCTACAGCATGGGCTAAACGCCTAAACAATCAGACCCATGTCTGAGGTGCCCCCACAACATGAGGCTGCATGGATGGTGGCATGTCCTCTATCTCTTCCATCGGGACTGTGTGAGTGAGCACAATAAAGTTCCGCTCAATTCACCTAAGGACCCTCTCAGCCTCTCCTACTGGGAGGTTCCCTGCTACTGCTACTCCCCCAGCGGCGGCAACCGCGGCTTCTGGCCATGGGCAACGCCTGTTCCGTGCATAGTCAACAGGTTGCACAGGTCCCATATCTACATGCAACAAATGTTTACCCGTCAAATACTCTGGCATACAAAAAAAATGATATATATAACAAAAAGACATAGAAATTACATATGCAAACAAAAAAAACTACAAAGGTGGAGACTTACCCATCTCCCCTCGCTCCTCACCAGGAGGCATGGGTATCTCTGGATCTCTAGAGAAATTTATCCCTGTATATGGGTAGTCCTCGATAATAGGGATCTGTCGTGATATCCAAGCAAAGAGGTCGTCGTTGAAGGACTCAACGGTCCTTCCACCACCCTGTCGCGACAGTAACACTGCCCATCTACACACTGCAGGGAAGGAGGCCAGATGTCCTCGTACTACAACCTAAGGACTGAAACTCAAAACTCTCTCAAAAAAGAACGAACACAAGATGGTCCCGAACCCGAAGTTCCTCTGTGTCCGCTGTTGGCAATCTGTCAATTGCCTCTTCATGCACTCAAGCAGTGTGGTACTCCAATCAAAAATTTGTGCATTCATACACTGAATGGCATAGTTCATCTGTGCGCGCGATGCCTGATGCACGACCACTGAGCCGGTAATCCGCCCAATCAGTAACATGATAGTCTGCAATGCCAAGTTGGTAATCTTGCTAATGGGTACCTGGGAGACCGTCTATTTGGTTCCAGCCTCACAGTGCTCAACTATCAATTCCGAGATCTTACTCGGCCTCGCAGGAAAAGTCTGGAAGTTGACTGGTTCCCCTCTTCTTGAGAGGCCAGTCAGAAAGTAAATATCCTTGGTGGTGGGCACCAACGATTGCCCCTCTAGCATAAATTCCTCTGCATCAGGATGCCAGTAATCAATCAATGCATTCAGTAGCCTTGGTTGCGCACACATAAATGGACATAGGAATAATTTGAGTAAACCGCATTGCATTAATACGACCATAGCATTCGGATCTGCAGCAACCAACTCACTGATTGCCTCATGCTCCCGTTCCCTCCACTGGACATACATCATGCCAACACAACAATGTAAAGGAGGGTCAATACTTCTTTTTAGCTTGTTTTTCCATCAATAAGGGGGGTACACGTGGTCAGACTTTACTCTGCACGCGTGTACACGTGGCCTGTCCAGAGACAACCCGTGTGTACCTAGGGCCGACCTTTTTAAGGTCGATGCCCACCCAAAAAATAAATTAAATGACTAAATTGAAGTATTGAATAGATATATAAGGGAGTTTGTACTTACTTGGTCCAAGCAGAAGTTCGTTTCCTCCACTGTAGCTCCCAGAATCACTATCTTTGGCAAAGGGGGTCTTTTGGCTCTAGAGTCAATTTCCAAATCAACAATGGTGTTAATGAGCTGCCAGCKTCTATTTATAGACTTTTTGGCCTCTTTTTGTCACTTTTTTGGCCCCCCTTATCAGTTTCTTTATACCAAAAACCATTTAGAGTGATCCAAGAGTTATATGGGAGGGATTTGATCAGGTATTGGGACAATGTTTTTTGAGTTTCGAAAAAATATTGACGATCCATAAAATTTTATTTTTTTCAAAAATCAACTTGAGCATATAGGTTAGGATACCACCCCAACTTTTGCATCTCGTTGCCTTTTTCTTATTCTATAGGATCGATCCCATCAGGTTGTGACATAGAACCATCATATCTACTCTAGAAGTGTCACGACTTGGTGGTAGAGCTTACCAGAACATGGATGCCCTAGGTAGGTCCTGGTTGCATTATGGTGTCCATGTCGTTCCTAAAAACACTGTAGGCTCAGGAGTCCATATAGTCTTTCCTGAATATGAGTTTGAGCCTCATTTGCATGAGTCTTTTTCACTCTTTGTCTTACCCTCAGGACTCCCAAAAAATAACAGGTCTCCTTTTAAGCCCTTTTCAGACCCTCTAAAAATGAAAAGATTGCCGAGTGATCTTGTGACCTTTCACGCTCGTTAAACTGAAATTTGAAGTCACGTCTGTCCGACAGTAGTTTACCCCTTTTTCGGTCCGCACGGTCAACTGTACGAACAAAGGTATACTCTATCGAATTCCCATTCTTTAGAAGAGTACTCTCAAGTATAATTTTATTCCTTTTTCGGGCCTGAGGGACTAAATTTACGAAAAAGAAACGCCCACGGAGTCCATAGTTAAGCTCTTTTCAGACTCCTGAAAATTGAAAAGATCGTCGAGTGACCTTATTTTTTCACACTCGTTAAATTGGTCCAGAAGAATATTCCTGATAGAGTCCATAGTTAAGCTTTTTTCAGACTCCTTAAAAGTGAAAAATAGTCGAGTGACCTTGTCCTTGTCACACTCGTTAAAATGTTTTTGAATTGACGTCTAATCGGTGCTAGTTTATCCCTTTTTCGAATCGACTAGACTATTGTTGAAAAAGGTACCCCAACGGAGTCTCCTTTTATGCTTTTTCAGACTCTCTAAATATGAAAAACCACCGAGATTACCTTCTCTGGTCTCGTTAAACTTACATCGAAGGACGTTACCATTGTGTGTTCTATCAACCGCATTTGCATACCTTATCCACCAGCCTTGTGACAGTTTGCTTCTGCATCTTAACACCTTTGGCTGCCGGAGGATTTTTTCCGAGTATCATTTTACCAGAACATCAGTCTTGTCCTTGTGCCTCGAGCTTGTATGTTTGCAGTACTCATTCCTCCATTGTAACGTAATATTCCTTTATTCTTTTTCAAAAATTATCAAAAAGAACAAAAAAATCAAATATACCCCAAAAAGAGGATGGGAAAAGTATTTTCTTTATTGGCAGCATAATGAGTCGCCCTTGTATAAAGCACATCTGTCTGTTTGATCATCAGACTATGGGATGTAGTACGACCTTAGGAATATTTTCTTGCTATATAGAGTTGTGTCCTCCACCATTTGGTTACTCTTCCAAACATACAGAGAGTTTGCGTTACCTCCTGCTTTGTAGAATTATGATTAACATATATGCTACCTAAGTCTTATCACTTGTCGTGCTATTGTCCAAGGGAAGTTTGTCACTAAGCCTGAGTCGTCCCCTCTGCAATATGTCTCTTGTCCGCATACCCGGCCATCCTGAACATCCAATCAAGTCCTTGTTCGAAATCATTGAAGCCTTCAGTCCGATCATCAAGATTATCAAGTCCATAACCGACGAGCCATCGAAGACCTCTGGGTAGTGCAGTCATACACTCATATTACACTCCTACCCAAGTTTTAGAATATTTTGAAGTTGTTTCTCGAGCTCTGAAGTACAGCCATTAGGCCGAATCAGCTTCTGGAAGATGGGTACTCTATATGTATATCTTTCTGATTTTGAGATGTAGCTCCGCTGTGTATTATTCGCGGATACTCTTTATAGTTATTTGACATGGATATACATTGTATTTGATTGGTATCCATGGTTCTATTTTTTCCCGAGCATGGGTATGCCCGCCTCGGTGAGACATTTGTTATTTTGCAGACGACACCTCCTGGTTCCTGATCCTTGGGCTCACTCGTTCCGCACATCAGGAAATATTGGTAATGTATTTCGGCCATCAGATGCTCTTTCGACCTCACACATTAGGGGGCATCTGTTATAACCCTAAATTGCACCACACATGCTTACTTGGCATCAGGCCAACTCATATCCCTTCTTTGCCAAAACTCAGCTGAAAAACTCTTTGAAAATCCTCTTGTGTCAAGGCCCACGCGCCCTAACCCATTACTGCACGTGTGTGCATGCTGGATGACCCACTACAACCCACGTGTACCTAACAAAGCACGGAAAAAGGAAAGTTGCCAATGAAACAAAAAGCTATGGGTCAGTTAACTGAAACTCCCGACCATGCATGGCCGAGGGTTCGTCCAAAACCCTAGCTCCTTCTAGCCTGTAAAAGAAGGGGTAGGGGTACCATTTGGAGGAGGAAAAAATATAGCGAAGAAAATATGCCCATTTACATAATCCATTGTCCCAACCCTTTAGCCTTTTCTCATGCCAAAGGAGATTTAACACAAAGTAGTTGGAGGACAAAAGAAGAGGAGCCCAGTATCAGGATCAAGGAGTGGTGGCCGGTCTCGACTTTGATTGTAAGTTGAGTCATTTTTCAAGTAATAAAAGAATACTTTTCCCGCCCCAATGCATGAGTTATCTATGGTTTGGTTAATTTATGCTTAATTTCTAACCCTTGAGTAGAGAAGTGGCATGCATGCATAGTTGTTATTTGTCTTGATTGCAGGTTATCTGTGGAAGGAGCAACGCAAGAAAATGGCCAAAGCACAACGGAGGATCTACACCGAACACCAGTAACAAGGTTAGTAGTCCCTTTCCATGCATGTACTATGAAAGAGGGGTTTAAGTTTTGGGTGGTAGGTTTAAAAGTAATTTCTTTACGGTCAAAATCTGCATGCAAGTCTGACCCTAGTTTGCTAGTCCATAGGGTATTTTTCCCAACAACACAAAGGCCTCGACCTTTGATCCTTTCGCAAGTCCTGATGAATTTGGGTCTCGTCGTTTCTTCTGTTCTTGCCTACTATTCTTTCCATCAATGAAAAACACACTCTGCCTATAAACATGCCAATAATCTCCCCCTTTGGCATTGATGGCAACCCTGAAAGAATACATTGTTCTACTTAGACCTCCAATTGTAGCATCCAGACTGCACCTTTTCTCCCCCTTTGACATCAATGTCAAAGAAAACATGCTCCCCCTGAGTTGTTGAAGTACTTTTCGTAGGTATCAAATATTTCCCAACACATACTCCCCTTAACATGATGGACTATTTTAACTTGATAATAGGGTCACGCCCAACTTCTGGTGTAGATACTCAAACTGAGATTTTTCAACCAGTTTAGTGAAGATATCAACAATTTGATATTTGGATGGAGTATAATGCAAAGAAACCACAGAGTTGGTTACTTGTTCCCTCAAGAAGTGATACTTGATGGGTATATGCTTGGTCTTGGAGTGAAAGACAAGATTCTTTGACACACTAATTGCACTGGTATTATCACAATGAATTGGGATCGGTGTAGTATATTTTACCTCCAAGTCTGCAAGTGTCTGAATCATCCACAATACTTGGGTACAACAAGTGGAAGCTGCAATGTATTTAGCTTCTATAGTTGATAAGGAAATGGAACCTTGCTTCTTGCTCAACCATGCTACAAGGGAATCTCCTAAGAAGAATGCACATCCCCTCATGTTTTTCCTTTCATCCACACAGTTATCCCAATCAACATCTGAATAGAATGATAGTTGAAAATTATGATTCCTAAGATACCATAGGCCATAGTTCATTGTCCCTTTCAAGTATCTGAATATTCTTTTGACAGCTAACACATGACTTTGTTTAGGTGCAGACTGATACCTTCCTACCATTCCAATAACATGCATTATGTATGGATAAGATGTTGTGATGTACAATAGGTTGCCTATCATAGACCTATATGAACTCTAATCAACATTAGGTGAGTCATCATCCTTGATTAACTTACATCCAATGACCATAGGTGTGCTCATAGGTTTAGAATATTCCGTTTGAAACCTTTTCAACATTTCTCTTAGATATTTTTCTTGAGAAATAAATATTTCTCTAGAACTCTGAGTAATTTGCAGACCAAGGAAAAATGATAGTTCTCCTATCAGAGACATTTCAAATTTAGACTGCATGGAAGAAGCAAACCATTGTACCCATGAAGCATTATTACTACTGAAGATGATGTCATCTACATAGACCAACACAATGAGAAAATCATTACCCTCTGTTTTGACATATAAATTGATGTCAACTGTTCCTCTCTTGAACCCTTTTTTTTGAAGACATGTATCTAGTCTATAATACCAGGCATGAGGAGCTTGTTTCAACCCATATAAGGCTTTATTTAGCTTGCAGACAAAGTCAGGGTTATCTTACAGTTGGAAATCCTCTGGTTTTTCCATATAGACTTCTTCTTTTAGATCTCCATTTAGAAAGTCTGACTTGACATCCATTTGATAGACTTTAAACTGTTTATGAAAAACATAGGCAAGAAACATTCTAATATCTTCTGATCTTGCTACAAGTGAAAATGTTTCATCAAAATTCAGTCCTTCTATTTGAGCATATCCTTTGTAGACCAATCAAACCTTATTTCTTACAATATTTCCTTGCTCATTCATCTTATTTTTGTAGACCCATTTTGATTCTATTACATTTTTATCTGTTGGCCTAGGAACAAGTTCCCAAGTGTCATTCTTTTCAATATGGTCCAGTTCCTCATTCATTGATTTTAACCAATTTACATCTTCATCAGCTTCATTAAAGTTCTTGGATTCCACCATGGATATGAAGGCTATATGTGATTTCTTGGTGTCTTTGATTATCCTTCTCGTGGTTTTTACACCTTTGTATTTCTCACTAATTATCTGACTTGCATGATGATTCTTTTGAGTAATTCTGAAGGAAGGATTTGATGTTGTCTGCTGATTTGAGTCTGCCTGAGTATTTGTATCTTCATCTGACTCAGAGTCTTCTTTTTCTGATTCTTGGACCTGTTCATCTTCAACTGCAACTGTGTCTTTTGTAGTAGACTCAATATTGGTCACCTCTCTTACTGATACTCCTTCATCAACCTTTAAATCAATGCAATTAACTAATTTATGCAATATTTTATTAAAGCATCTATATCCTTTATTGTTGGTAGCATATCCTAAGAAGATGCCTTATTCAACCTTGTCATCATACTTGCCAAGGTTTTCATTATTATTATTTATGTAGCACTTACTCCCAAAGACTTTGAAGTGTTTGATTGAAGTAGGTCTTCCATACCACAATTCGTAAGGTGTCTTGTCATTGTGTGGTTCAAGGTGGGCTTTGTTAAGAACATGGATTACTGTGTGTATTGCTTCTACCCAATAGGTTTGACCAATGTTCTTCTCATTCATCATTGACCTCACCATTTTTTGAACTGTTATGTTTTGTCTCTCAACTACTCCATTTTTCTATGGAGTTCCTGGGATGGTGTATTCTCTCTTGATCCCATGTTTATCACAGAATTCCTTGAAATCACTTGACATAAATTCTCCCCCTCTGTCAGATCTTACAACCTTTAATCTATTGCTTGTTTGATTCTCAGTCAAAGCCTTAAATATTTTAAATTTCTCAAATGCTTGAGATTTTTCTTTGATAAAAGAAACCCAAGTGAGTCTGGAGTAATCATCGATGATTAACATGAAGCAATTTTCCTTTCCTGTGCCTTCTTGTCTTGATGGTACACATAAATCCATATGAACTAATTGGATTGGTTTCTCCGTTGAAGTAGAGATCTTGGATTTAAACCATGTCCTAGTTATCTTTCCTACTTGGCATGGTTTACACATAAAATCCTATGGCTTTGATATTCTTGGAAGATCTTTTACTGCCTCAAGATTTTTGAGCTTGATTAAGTGATTAAAGTTTAGATGTCAAAGTATCCTATGCCATAACCAAATTTCATCATGTTTGCTTAGATGCCACTCTTCTCTATCTTCTTTCATCACATATACATTATTATCTATCCTTATGCCTTTAGCCACCACTTGTCCTGAGTTTACAGACTTTATCTTTCAATCCTTGGAAGTGAACACCACTTCACATCCTCTATCACACATTTGACTTAAATTGAGAAAATTATGTTTCATCCCATCTACAAGCAGAACATCCTGGGCTTTTTCTTTTCCATTAATTAAACTCACCATCCCTTTACCCTTGATTTTACCCAGAGCATCATTTCCAAAGGTTACATTTCCTGATTTTCTTTTACTTAGAGACAAAAACTTACTTTTGTCTCCCATCATATGTTTGGAGCATCCACTGTCAATCTAACAAGGGTTCTTTTGTCTTTGAGCTGACAACACTAATCCACACCTTTCCTTTTATTTCTTCTTCCAAACCTTGACATTTTCAACAGAGGGATTCAAATTTGGTTCATAGTTCCTTAAGAGACAGTCTGCACCTTTATGTCCATAACTGTGGTAGGTGTGACATTCTGGTTTATTGAATAAAGGATCATAATGATTGTTATGATTAACCTGTGTCTTTTTCCCAACCATCACATGATTTGCAGTCTTTGGTTGTTTGTTACTTGGATGTCTCATTCTTTGTTGCAACATATATCTATTCCTTGAGTGTTTTGATTGCTCATATCTAAATCTTAAATAACAATTTACAACTTTGTGACCAAAGTTAGAACAAAAAAAACAATATCCATAGAAAAATCCTTTGTACCTGGAAAATGGTTGTCTTCTTTGAGCAGGTCAATTTCTTCCATGCTGATGATTTCTTTGAGTAGAGGGTGTATTATTTATTTGTTCTATAGATTCAGTTCTGGTACTTTTTCTTTCACTCTTACTTGGCGGCTGATTATCTTCCTTTGTTTCTCCATATTTGTTATTGTTAATGAATGTAGATTTGACAAACTTGATGGATTATTTGTTGCTTGGCTGACCACTACTTGATACTTCTTCATAACCCAAACCAGTTTTCAAATTTGGATTCCTTTGCTGATTTAGAATGATGGCTAATCCTTCCAAGGCTTTAATGCTTGGAAGATTTTGGAGATACAATGATTTAAACTTCTCCATCTCTTTTTCTGGTTTTTACTATCTCTTCTTCCAAGGCTTCACATCTTGCTTTCTTCTCTCATAACTCTTGTTTTAGAATGTCCTCTATTTTCTTTGCCTCTTCTAATTCTACTTTTAGCAGGGCAAAGTCTTCAATAGGTTTTTTCCTGTCTTTCTCGAACTATATCAACAACTGTTTTTGCTTTTTCTTCTTAAATCTGAGTCTGTCAATTTCTTTTAGGGCACTGATCAGTTCTCCTTCCAAGTCAACCACAGATTATTCTTCATTAGCATCACTTCCCATGATTTCATTATTATAATCCTCCTTGGCCATAAGAATAAGGTCATTAACCTTATCTTCACAATCAAAATCACTATCTGTGTCTCTTGAAGAGTCATCATTGTTTACACATAAAATTTTCTTTTTACCAAATCTCTTGGATTTATACTTCTCTTCACCTACAACATTATGATCCTTCTTCTTGGGTGAACATTTAGATGAAAAGTGACCTATCTTTCCACAATTAATAAATTTGAAGGGCAACTTGCCTTGGTACTTGCCTGGTCCTTTCTTTAGTCTTCTCACAAATTTTGCTTCAATTTCATCAGGCTCAGAATCCTCATTCTTATCTTCTTTAAATGATGCTTCTCTAGAGGTGAATTTATCTTTACCTATCCTCATTTCATATGCAGTCAACGTTCCTAGAATTTGATCAAAATGAAGATATTTTAGATCATTAAGTTCTTCTATAGCAGAGACCTTTGGGTTGACCCTGTTTGGCAGAGATCTCGAGATTTTCTAAAATAATGAGGCTTCCTCATTTTTTTCACCAAGTCCTTTCATTGCATTTACTATTTCTTTAACTCTCAGAAAGTACTTCCCAACAGTTTCATCCTCTTTCATTTTTAGCTGTTCAAATTGTAATCTATAGGTTTGAAGCTTGGCATCCTTTACCTTCTCATTACCTTCATAGTTGTTAATGAGTTTGTCCCACATATCTTTGGCAGATTCTAAGTTCACAACTTTTACAAATTCTGCTTCTGCGAGCCCACTCAGAATAACATTCATAGCCTTAGCGTTAAATCTCAATTCTAGCTTGTCATCCTTAGAAGCTAGTAAAACTATCTTTACATAACCAATCTCTACCACATCCCAGACATTTGCACCTAAATCCATTATGTAGGTTCTCATCCTAACTTTCCAGAAACCAAAGTTTGTTCCATTGAATAGGGGGGCCTTATTGGTTGAGTTCCTTCATGGCTAGTCATGTTTAAGCTCTAGGATCTACCCTTAGATAAAAGGAACCAACTATAATACCAATTGTTAGACAACTAAGCCGTGGGGTGAATCAATTGTTATTGTGCTGAAACAATTATAACCATTTTAAACTCATTACAGAACACTCAATGATGATCACAATAATGCAAGGAAGTAAGAAATAGAGTATTCAAAATCAATCACACACATGAAGCACACAGAGACAGATATTCCAGAGGAAACCCATAAAGGGAGAAAATCTCTTCTTCTTAATATGATAAGTAGTCTTTATTTTCTGTACATTATCATTCTTATGAGCACCAACTCATTGTGAGGCCACCACCTCTGTTTTACAAGATGCAATTTGCTAAGAGAACCAACTCTCTGGTTTCTCTAGCACCCACTAGAAGGAAGCACTAACTCCCTGAGTGTTCCAGCACCAATTGGATGGAAGCACCAACTTCTAGTCACACATGCACCAACCTGCATAACAAAGAACAATAGTTCTCCCTTGCACCATGTTATCACTAAAATTTCGTCCGCACATGGCGACAAGAACTCAGCATCGTCAAAACATGAATGAAGCTATTCATGGCACTGAATCACATTCACAACATTGCAAAAGGGTAAAAAACTTTACAAAGTAACCAAATATTGAAGGGCGCTTTACAGAATCTGGGTGCGCGTGCACATGCACGGAACAACAACGTACAATTAGTGCATGAGCGCACGATGTGCGGCTGTTGGCACAAAAACTCGCGCACCTGCTAAATGATGCATTTATTGAAATTGGTAGGCCTCCCAACCACTAATGGATCAGCTCCCAAGCTGATTTGACATCAAATCTGAGATGAATCCGCATGGTAGGTTGGTCAAAGACCTAATTGAGCCCTAAAGATCCCCTCTTCACACTTCAAAGGGGTTACATAATCACCCAATGCTATGCTATAAAAAGCCATGAAGAAACATCATTTTCTCAAGGAA
>JZKD02S1672789.1:342164-374523 GCA_000966675.3 Picea glauca
TTACCAATGATCCTATATTGCATGACGCCACATGGCCTGCAATGCCAACCAAGCTTCCTTCAGACATACCAAAGTTTGAAGGAAAGGCAGGGGATGACCCCGCCAACCATGTTATGACCTTTCATCTATGGTGTTCTTCTAATAGCATTATGGATGATTTCGTCCGATTGTGACTATTTAAACGCACACTCACTGGCCCATCAACCAAATGGTATGTCGAAGAAAAATCTAGGTCCCATACGACCTTTGAGTCCTTGGCCAAAGCATTCTTAACTTTTTTCCAATTACCCATCCGCCATGACAATGGTCTATAACTACTGTCTAAATTCAAACAGACCTCAACCACCCACATCGCTGACCACATTCATGAGTGGCGTAGGCGACGTAGTTTGTGTAAAGCAGAAACCACCAAACAACAATGTCTTGACTGGTTTCTTAGATCACTTGTCGCTCTCCTGGGAAAGGATGTCGCTTCTAACTTCCCTCAATCCAAAGAGGAAGCCATCAATAAAGCCCAACAATATGACCACATCTACGCACAGTCAGGATACTTATACACGGTACTGCCTGATCTACCAAAACCCGTGACTTTTGGTCAAGACAAACCTGGGATGTCTCACTCAGCAGACAGACTCATAGGTTCCACCACACACCATAGTCCACAACCCCAACCACCATCAATGTATAGACCGCCTCAGTACCCACCAGCATATGGGGGCACTTCTTATTACCCCCCACCCCCTTATCAACATCCGTATACTGTTGCTATACCTCCACCCACCAGTGGACCACCACCGACACCCCCCATACATCAACCTCCTTTAACCACCAGTGGTACTCCCTCCACATCATCTTATAGTACTAGTGAAAGCGCTGCGCCTTCCTATGTACCTTATGGAGCGGCACCACCACAAAATCCCTACTTTCCCTTTCCTAGTCCTCCACAACCCATGGCTCCCCCACATCCTCATACGGGGGTAAATTTTGTTCAACCCTCTGCTGCTCAACAATACCAAAATTTTGAACAAATGAACACAGCCAATCCAACTCATCCATCAAACAATACCAAGAGGAAAGGATGGAACAGGAATAACAACAATCCCGATCAAGGAGGGAATCAACCCCCACAACATCAACCCACTGGGGGCAACCTAAACCAAGGGAACCAAAACCCCCAAGGGGGAAATAACAACAAACGCCAAGGTCAGAATACGGTTAAAAACATCCACCCTTGTGCTCTTTGTGGTGTGTTTGGTCACTACACTCACCATTGCCCCCAGATCGCTGATTTCAAAAGGTTGAAAGAATCAGGGAGCCTTCCCCCCTCCCCAACGCAACCTGCCCCTCAGCAGGCACAACAACAATACGCGCAACAACCCCCTCCCACCGTGCTACAAAATCCTATCCCACATCAAGGTGTGATAAACACCCAATAGGACACGCATCATCCCCCACCTCAGGTGGGCCAATACCACAATCCCAACAATCCAGTAGAGCGAATGATTCTCCTCACCAGTGAGGAAGAAATTCTTCTGCAAACACGCAATCGTCAGTATCAGACACCAGCTGAGTCTACTCCTATCTCTTCTGAGACAAACCTGACACCAACGGGACCCCCGTTGGTGATCCATCTCCCTCCCACCGAACCACCATTATGCATCCCTCACATCCCCTTGCGCAGGAATGTCCACAACCCATAGGCGAGGGCCACTCATAACTATAGCTTGGTAGATGACTTAGCACAATCATCGACTACCATGTCAGTTTTGGAAGTCCTCCAGACTTGTCCAACGTAGTGGAAATCACTACTTTCCGCCTTGGGGGCAGTCGACCCTACAGATACTCGACTTATCACCTTTGACCTTGATAGCTGCGAACCGCATCTTCCCGCCGTAGTTGCTATACAAATACCAGTAAAAATATGGAACATCACCGTCCATCAGTGTATCATCGATGAAGGGGCATCTACATGCATCATGTCCAAAACAGTATGGAAGAAGCTTGCTTCCCTGGAACTCATACCTTTCGCCATCACATTACGAGCTTATGACGAAAGACCATCATCTCCTGAAGGGATTTTTCAAAATGTCCTCGTAGAACTCGGGGGAAAAACTATCCTCATTGACATTGAAGTTATCGACGCCCAAATCGATTACAATATCTTGTTTGGACGTAGCTACATGTATGCAATGAAGGCAGTGGCATCATCCGTCTTTCGGGCAATCATGTTCCCCCACAACGGAAAGATTGTGACCATTGACCAAGTTTCACATTATGAGCCAAACCCATCTGCCAATGTCGATAACATTCTTCCACTCATTCACACCAACATAGATGCATATCCACTAGTAGAGATGGGTCCTGGTATTTTCAAAGATCCATCCTTGTTAGGGACGTAGCATGGAACACCACCACTCCTTCCCCCTAATCAGGTATGCGTCGTATCCTCTAACGAAACTCACCAGGAGGATGCTCGTCCTCCTCAGGAGGCTTCAGTCTTTCCTGACGTCTCAACAGTTGCAGCACCACTCCCACAGGAGCCTCCTGTGCACTCGTTGACCCCTACAGTCCACAAATCCACATCCCCTCAAGGGCCTAGTCCCATTTGGGAGACAGTTTCCCGACGCCTCACTCAAATTCCCTTCTTTTACCCTCCACCCAGTATAGAAGCTTTCCAGGTAGCCACAACACTCACACTACCCAATATGGTGTTAGCAATCCCGGTGTGGTACTTACATCCACCTGAGATGGTCCCTCGCCCACAAGAAGGAATCCCCATGGCGATTCCTGACCTCACCCCCACTACCCCCACTACCCCCATACTCCCTACCCCCCTTGCTACCGCTGGGGGCAGGAGAAAGAAGAAGGAGCCCACAGCTCCACTTCCTCCGCGCATCTCACCACCTTGCGCATTGTGTGACAAAGAGGGTCACCAAACCAACAACTACCCATCACTACCGAAATTACGGAATTTGATTCCCCCCAATCCAACCCCCACACCACCCATTACTACTGCTAGCACTCAACCTTCCAGTAGTAAAGGGTTGATGACCAAATTCGCGTGTGCCATCTGTTCCGAGTATGGCCACTACACCCATCATTGTCCAGCACTGCCTCGTTTCTGGCAGGCATTAGATATCATATGCCATGACTTTTAGAACAACCCACGCCCTACCACGTCCTCCACAACAAATATCACCAACATTCGCTATGTCACTACTTCAGTCAATGAACGCATGCGATGCCCTTGCTCTCTTTGCGATTCATTAGAACATTTTACATACC
Source organism: Picea glauca (assembly GCA_000966675.3). NCBI lineage: Eukaryota > Viridiplantae > Streptophyta > Pinopsida > Pinales > Pinaceae > Picea > Picea glauca. Next base: position 345,450 of record JZKD02S1672789.1, read on the forward strand.
AGTGTCCTATGATCATGGAATATCAGGGATGCCAATTAGCCCTGCACCACCGACCCACAGAGGCAATCATTAAAATCAATTCACCATTCGAGGATCTTCATGTCATTTCGCCCGAACCCGGGGCACTCCCAACGCCTCCTTGGTTCTTAGATGATATCTCTGAGGATTTACCCTGTAACCCACCCAACTCTCCAACTCATCCCCCTATGGAGACTCTCCATCCCACCACTACGGGTACCCCTCAGTACCTTAATATATGGTTTATGTCGAGTGAACCCTCACCCTCTCCTAGCGATACCCCCTCGGTTTCTTCAGTAGGGGGCAATCACATTATCACTAAGATCACTCCTCACGATCCATTATATTCCCATCGTTTCCAATGCGACGAATAAATACTGGAAGAGCTACAACACCCAGACTCTCCCTGGGACGCACTACATCATCGTGCTCTCTTCCTTCCGCAGGAAGCCCTCATGCCTCCTAGCCACAATCCCATTTATGTGGTCGAAACCAAAGACTTTATCCCATCAGGGCCTATCGATTGGTTCAACAATCCTATTCCTACACCCAACACTTTTGAAGAAGGTAATCTGGACAACATTTCCCCCACCATCAAAATCGACATTTCCATTAAACCGGGCATCGTCGAAGAAATCATCATTGGAGCTGCTTGCACTCCTCAGGAAATCGCCGCATATAAAAGCCTCTTCCAGGAATATAGGGATATCTTCACCTCGTCATACACGGAGACGCCTGGCCTCGACCCCTCTATTGTCGAACATCACATTGACACCTGGCCCGACATCACACCAGTTCACCAGAAACAGCGACCACTACACCCATCCAAGGCCGCGGCTATCAAAGCCGAAATTGACAAATTGCGTACGACCGGATTCATTTACCCCATCACTTATACTTCATGGGTTTCCAACCCTTTACCTATCGACAAAAACTAGGGCTCTATCCGTGTCTGCACCGAATTTTGTGATATCAATAACACATATCCCAAGGACAACCTCCGAATGCCTTTCATCGATCAGATTATCGACAATTGCGCCAGCCACAAGGCTCTCTCCTTTATGGACGGATTCTATGGCTAAACCAAATTCAAATCCACCCAGCCGATCAATACAAAACTGCATTCATTACCCCGTGGGGTACTTTTGCATATTGTGTCATGCCTTTCGGCTTAAAAAATGCTGGCGCAACTTTCCAGCGAGCCATGACATACATCTTTCATGATCTGGCTGCAATCATCCTCACCTACTTGGACGACCTCACCGCTTGATCCAAGAAACGTACCCAACACCTCGATGATTTATGAATCATCTTTCAACGGTGTCGACAGTACAACATCCGCTTGAACCCTCTCAAGTGTGTGTTCTGCGTCACCGCAGGGCGCCTCCTCGGTTTCATTGTTTCACAAAGCGGTATCATCGTGGACCCCCTCAAAGTCAAATCCATCACCGAAATTTCACCTCCACGGAATTTATGACAACTTCAGAGTCTACAGGGCAAAGCCAACTTTCTTAGACGCTTTGTTCCCGATTACACTATACGCGCACATGGTTTCCTTCGCTTATTACGTCACGACATCCCTTTTCATTGGGACGACTATGCCCAACAATCGTTTGACGATCTTAAAGAAGCACTTTCCAATGCACCTTTGATTAGTGCACCTGACTACAGTCGCGACTACATCCTCTACGTATCAGCATCAGCTGTATCAGTAGCCAACATCCTCGTCCAGCTCGGAGATGACAATCATGAACATGTCATTTACTACGTTAGTAAGAACCTCTCAGGGCCTCCCCTGAAGTATAAACATGAAGAAAAACTTTCTCTTGCAGTTGTCCTTGCAGTTCAGAAACTGCGCCACTACATTCTTCTTCACACCACCAAGGTCGTCGCAGATTCCAACCTTAGGCAATATTTTCTCAGCCGTCGCCAAGTTAACGACAAATTTGTTCGATGGATCGTTATCCTTTAGGAGTACGACCTCGAGTTCTCGACACCAAAGAGTAAGAAGTCCATCGTTCTCGCCGAACTTGTCACAACTGTTCCCTCTAACACACCCAGTGCCCCCGTCAATACTGACCTTCCTGACGAACATCTCTTTTACATCGCTTCTGATGATCCTTGGTATGGCGACCTTCTCGTCTACCTACGAACTCAAATGTTCAGTAAACACCTATCATGAGATGATCGTCGGTGCATTCACCATCAGGCTCCCTGCTATCTCCTCATCAGTGACATCCTATATCGGCGGGGCGTCGACACCATCCTTCGTCGCTGCTTGACTATTGACGAGGCCGACAGAGTCTTAAACGACTGCCACAATGATGCCTATGGAGGCCATCTTTCAGGCATCACCACGGCTCAAAAAATTATCAGGGCTAGTTACTTTTGGCCTACCCTATTTCACGATTGCATTCATGCCGTGAAACGATGTGAGCAATGCCAGCTCTATGCCAACAAAGCCCGAGATCCCCCCGCTCTTCTTCACCCTGTCATTACTGCGGGTCCCTTTTGTAAATGGGGCATCGACTTTATGACTTGTAATCCCCCCTCCAACAATGTTCACAAACACATTGTTGTCGCCGTTGATTACTTCACTAAATGGGCCAAAGCTATGCCCACTTTCACGTACGTGCGCCTTCCACTGAATCGCCCGTGCATGCGGGCCCACATCCTATGAAAATTCCTCTTAAAACCCTTGTACGTCCCCCCGTAACTACCCTGCCCAAAAATTAGAAACCTATTTCTATGCAAGATGATCAGACCACTAACCTGAGACTCGCACACCATCGATCGGATACCTCGTGCTCCCTGAAACTCCAAATCTCCTCTGCAATCTGCTCGCCCAGTCACTGTCGCAATAGGTACAAATGAGGTGGCAATGTGGGACCTACAGCTATATATAGGACTTTTTCCAAACTTCCACTCAACATTCCGGGAGCCCAAGGTGTCCATTTTTCGAACCGTCTTCAGCCACGGGATCAGCATCCCGCTGCCTACATCACGACTATCCCTGGGTCACTTTTCGTCCTAGGCCCCCGAGGCACTTTTTTTCCATATCATGGTCAGGTACACACGAACATAGTCACATTTGTCAAATACATTCTCATATCTTTGATTCTCTAGAGATATTGTTCACTTTGGGTATTTGGTTGTTTTGTGCACAGGTACTTGCCCATCGATCATCAACATCATCCCTTCAAGTATATCTTCAATACTGGCATGTAGTCTTCCCCCGTTGTACTGCATTTACATTTTCTAGTCATACCCCTCTGATATTCGCCTTTAGGATCCTCATTCCCGGCTCTGCAGTACTCACACCTCCATTTGCATCATCGGTACTGTAACCCGGTAGCATTCTCACCCAGATGAGATGTCCCATTCATAGCACCTTTTGGCACGTTTTGACACTCATGCTGTTCTTCATTACCCTTTAGGGATGCGATTCTCGATAGTCTTTCATCATGTTGCAGATCAACCACATACTTCTTCTCCTCATTTTGCTAGCTTCCCATATGGACTCCCGGATCATCGCTTTATGGTTATGTTCTTTTTACCTGCACCTCCGCAGGATCATGAACCCACCATTTCATCCACCATCAGTTTGCCCATCTGTGAACCTATCTTCATTTCACCTACCTCATACAGAAACTCACCAATGGGGCCCCCCACCCTTCATCAGTTTTCACGAAATTTCTGCCCTCCCTGGAGCACTCATTTCACACTGGGGCACCCGTTTCTGTATTTGTACATTTTTTCCCCAAAATTATTCATTATTTATTGTACCAACGCCTTTTCCGGTTCTTTGCTTTTGTCGTCACTGTTGGTGACCTTCTTTCCTTTTGGCCACATGCAACCCATGTCACCCTTGGTTGGAGCATTACTTCTCATTTACCCTCGCCGGCATCTTCTATATATTCAGAGTACTACCCAAGTCCCTTACCTTTACCCTCTGAATTTTTTCACCTTGTCCCGCCTCTGGCACAACTTATCCTCGGTCTTGGCATCCCCCTGACACTCGACCTGGTCACACGGTTGTGGCCACTATTTGTCTCATACATTCTCCAGCCAAGGGCAGTTTTGAGTCTTCCCACTTCTTGACTTCGTCCATGTACCTCTACCACTTCCTCACCTCAGTAGATTCCATGGAGCCCTTTTGCTTCTGGGAGTCGTGTCCCCCTTTTGTCAACATCAACACAATTTTCCAGAAGGGCGACAGTATCTTGATTCAAATTTTCTATTCAAAGAGAGATCTCGGACGACACAAGGGGAAACACCATTTCCCCCCGCTGTCGTTGGCCCCCGTAACATTCGATGCCAACACTTTCTCATGTTACGGTGGGTCTTACTTTGCAACTATTGCAGTTATTATCATTTGCCGAAGACCTCTGAACTCGGTCAGGCCATCAATGCCCACATCATCATCGCTGCTTATTGCCGCGATCATTGACTATTGTTCAGAGTATGTTCCTTTGAAAAATTGTCTTTTGCCTTTATCATTACCACCCCCGAGGGCACTGCAGTTGTCTACACCAACAATTCAGTCATCTTTTTTCAGAGTTACATAACACGAGCATGGGGCATGCCTGCCTCGTTTGTACACAGTTGTACATTGTTACACACCTTCTGGAAGATCAAGTTTCTACAGGTTCCTTTCTTCTCCAAAGGATTGCTCTACACAGTCCCACTCTTTCTCTCCCTTACAACCACATTCTCAGTAAAAGAAACATTGATGGATTTTGGCTATATGTATGCTCCTAACCTCTTCCATAAGGGGGCATCTGTTATCACTGAAATTTTGTCCGCACATGGCGACAAGAACTCATCATCGTCAAAACAGGAATGAAGCTATTCATGGCACTGAATCACATTCACAGCATTGCAAAAGGGGCAAAAAGTATACAAAGTAACCAAAAATTGAAGGGCGCTTTACATAATCTGGGTGCACGCACACATGCGCGGAACGACAACGTACAATTAGCGCATGACGCACGACTATTGGCGCAAAAACTCGTACACCTGCTAAACGACACATTTATTGAAATTGGTCAGCCTCCCAACCACTAATGGATCAACTCCCAAGCCGATTTGACATCAAATCTGAGCCGAATCTGCATGGTAGGCTGGTCAAAGACCTAATTGATCCCTAAAGAGCCCCTCTTCACACTTCAAAGGGGTTACATAATCACCCAATTCTATGCTATAAAAAGCCATGAAGAAACATAATTTTCTCAAGGAATTTCATGTAATGTTATGCTGCTTAGATTGTTTTAAGGACTCACTCCTTGACAATAACACATTAGCACCATTTCATTGAGCTATCCACCCCTCTCTTGAGTGGATATGCTTTGAGTTCTTTCACCATCATTCTCATTTTCTCATTGTAAGAAGAGCAAGTTTGTGAGGGCCTCAAGAGCCTTCCTTTGGAGGAAGAAGGAACCACAGTTCCCTTTCTTCATTGTGATTTGGATTTCATCAATAGATCAGCCTAAAAACATTGGTGATATTGGTCCATTGTGTTTGTTATTTCTTTTTCATATGCTCATAGTTTTAGTTTGTTTTGATTTAATTCTTGTTTATTGTTTTTATTTTATTTCTCTAACCCTTTCCTCTACAGCTGTCATGCTCTGCAAGACCCAACAGGGCATGTAAGCACCCTTTTATTTGATCACCTAGTGACGAATTGGGTGCAAACACACCACCCTACCTCCCTGGTTTTTCTGGATGCAACCAGATGGAAGCTACAACTCCCTGTGTTCTAGCACCCACTTGAAACTTTGAGGAAAACAATCCTCCATAGCACCACCCTACCACCCTAAAATATAAATGTTTTCTTGTTGGAATCTATTACAGTGATATAGTATTTATCAATAGCTTACCAGTCTCATCATTGTTCTGCTACACTGCTCTTCTCTTCCTGCATCAATGTTCTCCTCCATGCATACCAACGTCTTTGTTCAGATTTTCTGCTGGATTTCATACTCTATTGTGTTACTTCATTCTATGTGTTTCACCTCTTATATAATCTCCTGGTCCTTTGCACAACCACCTTCTTCCCGCATGTAGAACCTATCACATAGTATTGTCTCTCTTCTCTATTCTGCATGTTATTCATAGGCCGAATCCTCTGCCAGATCATCCTGGAAACTCTTTGTATTATCTGGCAGTTATGCTCAGTCTGTTCACCATGAATGGTCGTTCATCCTGAGATTCTTTTGGAATCATTGGTCCAGATCTCTCCTTCTATCCAACTTCTGAGATCAAATCGTAAAATCCAATCTTCGTCATGCCAGATCAACAACCCATGCCATTACTCAATCGATGATCCATATCGCTCCTTTTCACTTCGAGACTTTGCGACTCGCGATGTTAGAGAATAGAGCACCTCCCTTCTTCTGAGTCCCAAACTTGCGCTTTTCCAGACCAATGGTCCAGATCTCTTTGTGATCCAATGGTTGAGATCACTTCTTCACACTTTGGGACTTCACGAATTCCTATCTCTTGCATTCCTTCATTCCTTTGGATTTTTTGATTTGCGAATCAACAAAGCGCTGATATCTCACCATGTGTCCTTGCTAATGTGGTCTGCCACTTGTCCTTGATGACATGGATCTCCCCACATGGCACATCATCTTCTCCTCGATATGATGACCCAGATTAGTCCTCAATCCAACGGTCGAGATATCCTCTTCACGAACTCGAACTTCACGAGTTCCTGCAACTCTGCCTTTGAATTTCTGGATTTACGAGTCAACAAAATTTTGATCTCCCTCCACGTGTCCTCTGGATCCAATGTCTCAGATCTCATCACAAATTCACATTTCATGGAGTTGGAGGACTACTCACCTCCCTTCTCTCGACTCCTGATTCTATGAAACGCACTCCAGATCGATGGCCTATAGCCTTCTGTGATCCAATGACTGTGATGAAATCGCAAACTCAGACTTTGTGAATTCTCACTTCTCCTATCTGTGATTTCCCTATCTGCAAGTCAGTGAAATGATGATCTCTCTCAACGTGTCCTCTCTCGATGGATGGTCATAATTTACCATGTGATCCTAGAAGAATTTATAAGTGTCAAAGGCCTTGACCTTTTATCTTTCTGCGAGTCCTGATGACTTTGGGTCTCATTGTTGCTGCTATTCTTTCCATCAATGACAAGCACACTCTGCCTGTAAACATGCCAACAATTTAAACCAGTAAACATGTATTTCTCAAGGTATTTTTGAGGTGTTAGTCTAGGGTTTCTATTGTCTTTTTGTGCAAACTCTAGCTCCTTAGTTCTTAGAAAAGTTTTGATCTTTGTTTTTGTGGGATTCCACGACCTCAACATTCCCTCCTAATGGCTCATTAGTCTCTTCCCTAACCTTTTCTTAATATGCTTCCAATAGATCTTCGAGTTATCTTCTCTAATCAATCATCTCATGTTCCTACCAATGACAACGAAACAATTTGTTGGTTACTTATTTCCTATACTGTTTGAGTTTATTGACCCAAGGTTCATGTCTGTTTGGGTTTCCAACAAAGCCTCTAAAAATTTCGGCCCTCCTGGTAAACCAGAAGGCAACACATCACACAGAATGTGCTACGCCGTCTCACCCGAGATAGCTTTAATGGGTGGCTTAATACTCAGGTGTTTACAACCTAGGATTGAGTAGGAGATAAGCGAGCTAAATATTGAACCACTATTATGACTTGTAAGTGAAATATATTGTTATTCACAATTTATGCAGTAGATCCATAGGCTTATTCCCTTAATATCGCAAAATCACTAAACAAGAAACAGAATAACTCATTCATTCAACACAATGATAAATGATTTAGGAAATAATATATGCAAACATTCATCACATAACACAAATTTTATCATGGTTCACCCCCTCCTGGGGCTACGTCCACAAAGATTTGGCTCTCAACTCTTTTATTATATTATGTTCGCATTTATAGCGCTACACGCTTACAACTCTTCTCAGTCGGGTGAGATCTATATGAGGCGAACTAGATCACACTAGGATCCACAGCCTGTGATCTAACCCTAAATATATACCCTCCCTCGTTCTCTCTATATCAACAACTTATACAAAATAGGTCTTACAATAAGCATTACATATCACATCAACTCATGCGTAATTTACAATAGAATAATAGTAATCCGTCACTACTTGAATTGAACCACACAAAAGCCAACAACCCCCTATGATACCTACATATCACTATTTATACATTTCGGGCTCTTTAAGAATTTACAATACCTTACCAAAACCCTAACCCTACCATCGTTAGGTCTTCCTCCTGTGCGTGCGTGTTGTTGTTCCTTCCAACTATTGCTTTCCCTTGCATGCACGTGTGTTGTTCTCTCTTCCAGTTGTCACTTTTCTCGTGCATGCTTTATTTCCCCAAAACCACCTTGCTTTTCTGCCTTGGCCTAACCCCCCACCTGGTGTCCAAGCATTTTAGGTAGCTGCTACTCTTAACCTTCCCAACATGGTTCTTTCCATCTCTGTATGGTATCTCCATCCAGCCACGATGGTTCCTACACCATCTCTCCCTCCTCAGACATAGGGATTACCGATGCAGATCCCTGTACATGATCTTGACACACCACCCCCGTCCCCAACTAGCAGCAACACCCCCACTACTGGGGGAAAACAAAATAAGAATGAGCCCACAACTCCACTTCCTCCCCGAGCTCAACTTCGTTGTGCACTATGTGAAAGAGAAGGACACCCCACTATTAAATGTCCTACTCTTCATGAGTTACAAAATCTGATCCAGCTCCCTAGAGAAACCACATTGCTTGCCACTCCACCAAGTACATCCACTGCTACTACATAGTCCTCAACCACACATAATAAAGCGTTTTGAACCAAATTCACTTGTGCCATCTATTTAGAATATGGCCACTACACTCATCATTGCCCAACTATACCTCAATTTCACCAAACGTTAGCCATAGTATGCCAAACATCTTGGCCAAAGCCCTCTCATTCACTCCCTACTAAGGCTCACATTACTAATATTTGATATATTTTGTTGTCAGTCCCCAAGCGAATGAGGTACCACCCACAATATAGAGACATTTACTTTATGTCCAGTGGTCCCTCGCACCATGTACATGATATCCCGTCTACATCCTCACCACTTGAGGACAATAACACCTACCCATTGACAGTTCCCCCTATCACCTCCCTGGATCCCCTATATTCTCATACTTTCCACTGTGATGAAGATATCCTGGAGGAACTCACTACCCCTTATTTCCCATGGAGTGCGCTCCATCATCAAGCACTTTTTATTTCACAAGAGGCCTTTCACCCTCCTATCCAAGCCTCCATGTGTGCAATAAAAACTAAGGATTTTATTCCTTCGGGGCATATAGACTGGTTCAACAACCCTATCCCTACCCTAGATGCTTTTGAATAAGGAAACATGGAAAACATCTCCCCCACCGTCAAAATTTACATTTCCATTAAACCGAGAATCGTAGAAGAAATCACCATTGGCGCTGCATGCTCCCCTGAAGAAATCACTGCTTACAAATATCTCTTTTAGGAATACCAGGATATTTTTTCCTGGTCATATATAGAGATGCCTGGCCTTGATCCTTCTATTGTTGAACATTGAATCAACACATGGACATATGTCACCCCAGTTTGTCAAAAGCAACACCCCCTTCACCCATCCAAAGTTGCAGCTATCAAAGACAAAATTGACAAGTTACGCATTGTGGATTTCATTTACCTCATTGCGTATACTTCGTGGGTATCCAACCCCATCCATGTTAACAAAAAACAAGGCATTATTCACGTCTGCACAGACTTTCATGATCTCAACCATGCTTGTCCCAAAGACAACTTTCCAACCCCTTTCATCGACCAAATCATCAATGATTTTGTCGGCCATGAAGCCCTGTCCTTTATCGATGGGTTCTCTGGATATAATAAAATTCAAATCCAAATCTAATAGATCAGTACAAAACCGCTTTTAATACCCCTTCGGGTACCTTTGCTTATCGCGTCATGCCTTTTGGACTAAAAAATTCCAGTGCTACATTTCAACAGACCATGACCTATGTTTTTCATGATCTTCCTTGCATCATCCTTTCTTATTTGGATGACCTCACTAATCGATCCAAAAAACGAACCCAACATTTAGATGACTTATGCATCATTTTCCAATGATGTCATCAATATAATATCCACTTGAACCCCCTCAAGTGTGTCTTTTACGTCACTATCGGGTGCCTCGGGTTCATTGTCTCCCAACATGACATCACTGTGGACCCCCTCAAGGTCCAAGCTATCACATGAATCCCACCACTAAGGAATTTATGCCAACTGCAAATATAGCAAGGAAAATCCAACTTTCTACGTCGCTTTGTCCCAAACTACGCCACTCGTACACATGGTTTTCTCCACTTACTACATCATGATATCCCATTTCGATGGGATGAACATGCTCAAACAAATTTTGATGATTTAAAAGCTGCCCTATCCAATACCCCTTTGATTAGTTCCCTAGACTATGATCATGATTACATCCTCTACTTATCATCCTCAACTTCCTCAGTGGCAGGAGTCCTCATCCAACTAGGGGATGATGGGCGTGAACATGTCATTTAATACATTAGTAAAAACCTTTTAGGGCCACCCTTGAAGTATAATCATGATGATAAACTAACATTAGCAGTTTTCCTCACAATCCAAAAACTGTGACATTACATTCTGCTTCGAACTACCAAGGTCATAGTAAATTCCAACCCTATGCAGTACTTGCTTAGTCGATGGCATATTAATGGAAAAATTTCCTGATGGATTGTTATCCTTCAGGAATACAATTTGTATTTCTCTACTCCCAAAATAAAGAAATCTCTTGTCCTCACTGAACTCATTACAGATTTTCACTTGGACGCTAAAGCTTCCCCCATCAATGAGGATTTCCCCGATTAACACCTCTTCTTCATCTCCTCTGATGAACCCTAGTATGAAAATCTTCTTGTCTACCTTTGTACACAAAATTTTGGGTCTCATCTCTCTCGCGATGATCATCAACGCATTCATCATCAGGCCCCTCAATACCTCCTCATTAGAGACATTCTCTATCGACGCGGGGTCAACACCATTCTTCGACGATGTCTTACCATCGACAAAGCTAACAGAGTCTTGAATGATTGCCACAGTGGATCTTGCAGTGGTCACCTCTCGGGTATTTCCACTTCCCAAAAAATCATTCGAGTAGGGTAATTTTGGCTCACTTTGTTTCATGATTGCATCCATGTTGTCAATCAATGTGACAAATGCTATCTATATGCAAACAAATCATGAGCGCCACCATATCTTCTACATCCATTCATCACAACCAACACCTTATGTAAATGGGGTATAAAATTCATGAATTTCCATCCTCCATCCAGTAATGGACACAAGTACATTATCGTGGCAGTGGATTACTTTACCAAATGGGTCGAAGCCATGCCCACATTTAACAACACCACTAACACCGCAACACATTTTTTCTTCAACCTCGTCATTACCCGGTTTAGAGTCCCACTACAATTAGTTTCTGATCATGGTAAACACTTTGAGAATGAGATCTTTACAAAACTCTCCTCAAAATTAGGCTTCACCCAGGAGTTCGGCTCCCCATACTACCCTCAGTCCAACATACATATCGAGGTTGTCAACAAAGTCCTCAAAACCATGCTCCAATGTACTGTCAACAAACATAAGACCAACTAGCATCATATGTTGTTTTCTTCCTTATGGGATTATCGCATGACAGTCAAAAGTGCCATCAATTTTACACCATTCCACCTCGTCCATGGGATCGAAGACACCCTCCCTATCGAGTGTGAAATTCCCACATTACACATTTCCATTGAGCTATTACTTGACACTGCTCCAATGGAGCATCACCTACTGACCTTAGAGTCACTTGATGAAGATCATTGATCTTCATTACAACACAATGAGGCAGTGAAAAAATGGTCAAAATCCACCTTTGACCGCCATGTCAACCTTCTCTCATTCAACGAAGGTGATCTCATGTAGCCTACGATGTCACCCACGATACTCTCGACCATGGGGAATTTGAGTCATTATGGCATGGAACCTACATCATTCAACACTGCCTCACTAAAGGCCCCTACATATTGGCCTCTCCATAAGGCTACCCTCTCAAAGAACCTGTCGACAGGTTGTACTTAAAGAAGTTTTACGCCTAAGTGTAGCCCCCCCTACCTTAGGTTTCTCTTTGTACACATTTGTAGATTTTTTAGTCTTCTTTATCACCACCACTCCTCATGTCTGATATTACATCCGTGTTATTGACAGATGCATCATCCATCAACCTACCACATCAGTTACGCTAATGGTGCTAGCTATTGGACCCAGAATCTCGCTTCGACCACTTGGGCCCTCTATACTCCCTCACATGTCCTGCTCCACTCTAGTGGCATATGTTTAGGCTCAACCACCAACAACTAAGATGAATACAACATTTTCATTGGTATCCTCATCAAGGAAAGTCACCGCCACATTCATCATCTTAACGTTCTACAAGCATGGGCAATTTTGGTTATTTCTCTGGCATGATGTCTATCTCAGATTCATACTCCTCCAAATCATAGTTTAAAACATCTTTGAACATAAAACTTATTTCAAGACTATTAAATGTGACAACCCTATCCTCTTCATGAAACAAAACAAGGCTTACAAGCTGATTTCCTGGTTGTAAATCATCATCATAAATAGGTCCATTAACTTCCTCTAGAGTTTCATCAAACACATGACTGTCATTTTTTAAAAACAGATTTTGTAAAGTGGAGGGAGCATTACACAATCTAAAGGGCATGACTGAAAAATCATAGTGGCCCTCATGAGTTCTAAAGTCAGTCTTAGGAATGCCTTCCTCTTTCATACAGATCTGGTGGTAGCCATAATGAAGATCAAGTTTAGTAAAGAATTGGGTGCCACTCAATTCATCCAAGAGGTCATAAATGACAGGAATGGGAAATTTGTCTTTAATGGTTAGTTTTTTTAGGGCGTGAAAGTCAGGACACATTCACCAAGAACCTTATTTCTTAAGGACCATGACCACAGGAGAAGAGTATGGGCTTGTACTAGGGCAGATAACACCTTTGTTGAGCAGTTCTTGAACCATTTTCTCAATTTCATTTTTTTGGGAAAAGGGGTGATGATAGGGATGGATATTGGGAGGAAGGCTTCTTGGGACAAGGGGAATGGAATGATCATGAACACCATGGGAAGGAGGGAGTCCCTGCGGAGTGGAAAAAACCACTTTATTTTTAGAGAGGATGGATTGGAGGTCTTGCAGCACAGAGGGTGTCTTAGTTTCTTGTATGACATGGAGTTGGACAATAACCCCAGGATGAATTTTTTTTAGTAGCTTTTCCATGCGATGGGAACTAATGATCTCTGGGGAACTGACGACGATGCCTTGGAACTTATATTTTTGGCCCTCCTGGTCAAATTGCATGGTTAATTCCTTAAAATCCATGAGAATGGGACCCAAAGTCCTTAGCCATTCTACACCCAACACAATGTCACAATTGCCAATGTCGATAGAAAACATATGATATTTTAGGTGGTAGTCACCAATTTGGAGACGCACATTTTCACAACACCCTCCACATTTCATGGACCCTCCATTAGCAATCATGATTTGGAAATTATTGACTACACAGATATAGAAATTAGTTTCTTTGGAAATGCAACGATGAATAAAATTATGGGTGCTTCCACTATCAACAAGAATGATGACCTTCCTATGCTTGATGTAACCAATTATTTTGAGGGTTTGGGGAGCATAAAATCCAATGAGGGCATTTAGGGAAATGACCGGTTCTACTTTGGGAGGGTCTGAGGGAGGGGTTATGTTAGTGGATTCAGGTGACACATACACAAGGGGAGACTCAACATCCTCTTATGAAACATCCTCCGAGATGGCCATAAAAATATTTTGTTCCTTACACTTGTGTCCTGGAAAATATTTGTCATCACAATTATAACAAAGGCCTTTGAGTTGGAGTTCATCCATTTCGTCCCTGGTCAATTTTTGGATCTTTAGTGGAGTAGAAGGAGGAGTGGGATTTACTATTTGAGTGCGAGGAATAAAGGAGGTTTTTCAGTTTTGAGAAGAGATAACCTGTTGTGCTTCCTTATCTCTTTTAGTATCCTTCACCCAACTCTGATGTCGAGCCATGAGGACATAGGCACGAATCTCATCCTTGAGGCCACTGATAAAACATTCTCGGAAAAAGAAGCTATAAAGTCTTCCACTGTGCCAGATTGTTTCAAATTTGCCAAACGACCTAAATGGTTGGTGTCAGTGTCAAAGCATTCATACATCTCTTCCACAAAGTGTGTCCAAGCAACATACCCTTGGCAGACAATTTTTCTCCATTGCCATCATTGCCAACATTCTTGATCTAGATGGAGGACACCATACCGGAGTTTGGCCAATTCATCCATAATGTCATACAAAGAGAAATAATGTTCTATTTGAGTTACCCAACCAGTTGGATTCGAGCCATCAAATTTGGTCAAATCCACACACGGAAGGCGTAGGTCACGTTGAAAGTGATGGGGTTGAAATTTTTTGGAATGAGAGGAAGTTTCACCTTTGGTATGCAAAGGTGGGTCAGATAAGGGAGGATATGTAGGGATATGCAGCTTGGTGTAGATCGTCGTAGTGAAAGATTCAAGTTGGGCAGTAATGTCTTGTTTGAGGTCTTGTTTGAGTTCCTCGATTGATGCAATGATGGAGGAATGCATGTTTTTATTGATGGTGTAAATATTGGCACTGAGTTGTCTCACTTCTTGTTGGGTCTATGTGAAATTAGAGTGCAAGGTATTGAAGCGAGCTTCCAAGTCTTGGCTATGGGTATGGACCATGATGACGAGGGAACCAAAAAGGGGTGGGTGGGGTCAAAACATTTATTGAAAAATGATAGGTATGAATGTGATAAGGGCGAAGAGATAAATCTAATGGAATAGGTTTCAAATAATGGTGCCAACAAGATCCAGACTCCTTTTTTTATTTTTTACACCTGCGGAGTTATACTCTGATCTAAAGAATACTGCAATGATGAAATTCCCAAATTCTTAATCAGGAAGAAATGTGTAGTAATTTGGAAGCTCGAATGCATGAGACATAGTTGTGCGGAAATAGATCTTGTATGTTGCGTTTTTTTGTTTTCGTCCCCAAAGGTTAGGTATTCAAGGGTTCTACAGACAAGGGTTTTCCCTGTGCTATATCTCTATGATCTATGTGCGGTGTCCAACAGTAGTACTCAGCCCAATATCTCAAGGCACCAACTAAGGAGGCTGGACCATGCCCTTTGTCGTACTACATGACTACCCAGGTACTAGAGAGTATCTTCCCGAGTTTTTTTCTCGGTGGAACTATAGCAGTCAGGCGGCTAATCGATTTATCTATAGAGGGCTTCAAGAAATATAGGTCAATCTGTATAGAGGTGTTGTATGATGTGCTACCAATCGAAGGGGTACCAACAAGGTTACAAGGGTGGACAACATATGTGTGCTTAAGTACCACTTTTATTTATTTCATGTATGAATCCTTGACCGCCGGTTTATGCACATAACAATGAAACTTTGTAGCTTAAAGGCGTCAGAATACATCTCTACCCTGAAAAAAATTAACCCACAATTTTCTACCGAGGAATGTGCTCTGATACCACTTGTAATATTCCAGATATAAAAAAGTATGCAGAACATAAATAAATAGCTAGAAATGGCAGATGAACAACAATATAACCAGAACAACACCACAATAATACCAAAATGATACCATAATAACATCAGAAAGAGCACTTTGATTACTGAGAGCAATGTTCACTTACCTCTTCAAGGGGGAAACCTCCAACAGAGAAGAGCTCTATTACAATAATATCCAAGACAAAAGTTCTCATAGCCTCGAGTCCTATTTATACTAAATAAGTCTATCAAAAGAACCATCTAGAGGAAGATCCTTCTAGAAGTGAAAGCTTCTATTAGGTCTTCTTACATTGGACTTATTTTTCCTTATTGTTAGGCCTTATTAATATTGACATTTATTACATCGGAATATATTATTCTACCTATGTGAGGGGTTAGGTTCCTAAAAAAAACTAAATGCCAGAGAGAAAGCTTATTTATATACAACATAAGTCTCCTACTTCAATAAAAAAAAAACAAATTGACTAAAGAAATCAAACAATCAATAAAGATAAGGAAATATCTTACAAATCCCGTGAGGTTTACTGTGGTGCTTCATCTATGACCAAATTAAAGAGATGTTGAGTTGTTTCCAATGGAAATTTGATTTCTCATTCAATATGCTTATAAGAGTTGGGCATATGTTCTATTTTTTAGCACCAGAAGTCACCCCTAGATTGCATCAAGGATGAGCCTGATACCCATCAGTTTGTATGTCACAGTAAATAATTTTAAGGATGGTCTAATGGATGTAGTCTCAGGATGGTATCACTTTAACTTAGAAAAATGGGTTGGAGATGCATAGATAAGTGAGGTCTTGATATAACTTAAGCCATTGAAGTTGTATAGTGGTGACAAGGTAGAAGGAGGATGAGAAAGTATGAAGGTATGCTCTGGACATCCGGTTCTCCAGCAGCCTTCGGAGGAAGAGTCTCAGACACAAGATCCTCTCAGATATGAAAACTCCAAGAAAATGAAAACGATGCAACAACAGATATAGTCAAACGTACACTATGCTATAATAACAACACTCGATTGGATCCTCCTTGCTCGAGATTTCAGAGTCAAAAGAAAAATATAAAGAAAGGAGTTGGATGCCATTAAACAAGAAGTCTCAAGGATCAGTTCATAGCCAGAGAACCAGAGGCCTCATCAAAACATTACAATCGAGAGATTATCTCTACCATCGACACTAACCAAAATGGAAAAAATGCCTACATATACTTAGAACTGGATCTGCTACTGAAGGCATGATCATGTCATGAGTTTAAGGCTTTTCTTTGATGAGTTTCTCTGTCAGGCTACGCATACAAATGTCAGTCAGACTTCCCATGCAGTCTTCTATTGGACACGATCTCTGTTAGACTAGAATGCCAGTCTCTCCTTGCGATTTGTCCCTCCCTAGCGTTCTATTTAAGGAAGGATACGACGTCTCACCCACCTTCCTTATTTTCATTAACTTCTGCATCGAGATCGGAGAGGCCTAAGTCAATTCTGCTCCTCAACAACGTGGCAGCCTTCGCTTGGTTGTTGTTTCTTCGCTGGACTGCTACAATGGGACCTAGTCGGTAGACGATGGCGCCAACGTCATGGAGGTGAGACGAGGGGAACCCATGTGGTTAGGTGAGATAGATGGAAGGTGACATGGAAAGTGCGGGTGACGGAAGGTGTGCGCACTGTGCTGGAATAGGTCAGAAGTGGAGTGGCACGGGACGATGATGTGGGGGCAGATGAGAGGCTGTGACAACAGACAAGATGGGACCATATTCCAGGGAGGACGTGAGCAGTAGGACACTTGGCAGGAGATGATAGGAGGGAGTGATAAAGGGCTATGACCCAGTGGTGAGTGGAGGATAGGTGTATCATAACGAGATGAGGAGTGGAAGTGGACGATGTGATGGGCGAAGGTGAGAGACGGAGTGGGTGATAGATGTCAGCAGGAGGCAGGAGCGGTAAAAGGTTGTGGTAAGCGGGTTACTCGGAGGGGGTAGGTGATGGTAAATGGTTTTAGGTTGTTAGGGGGGGGGGTTCCCAAGTTAAGGAGAGGGTGACACGTTAGTGGGGGCCCCACCTTTTAAAACCACCAACTCAGACCCCCCCCCCCCCCGTTAAAGGTATAATGTCCGGGGGGGGGTTCCTATATGGAACCTATGCCATAGATTTGAGATCGCGGATCTCATATGCCCAGATCTACAATCTCCTTAGCATGATGCGCTTGAGAACAAAAACTTAGGATACGTGGTTTTTTAATGCAATCTTTGTTATTTTTTAGCCAAAGGGGCCATTTCTTAGGGAACAACACCCCCTTACAAATTTATGTGATAACATTAGGCTCCATGGGGGATGGCTTGCTCCCTACGAGATGCCAAGAACTATTTTGCAGCTTTAGTGCCTTACAGTTGGGTTATGGAGTCACTTACTAAAACCAAAAAACAAACAGAGAAATCAATATTTATAGCTACAGGAGAGCCACTTATGGCTCAAGTAAAACATTTCTTCAGGAAATGCCCATTTACAGGGCCATTAAAAACTTCCTCATCCTCTGAATCCTGCAACTTGTAAGTATTATTCAAAAAGACTTCAGATATTGTGAAAGGCCCGATCCACAAGGCTTCAAATTTGTTGTGCTTTCCTCTGTCCTTCCTGGGTGCATCCCATTAAACCACTAGGTCTCCCAGTTGAAAATATTCCCTTTTCGCCTTTCTTTCAAAGGCTTGCTTGATCCTCTACTGATGGTCATGAGATTTGTCCACCACCTACTCTCTGATCTGCTAGGTTTCTACCAGTTGATGAATTCTTCTGATCATATTATCAGGTTCTCCTTGATAATCCTGAAAGAATTTCGCTACGGGTAAAGCTAGCTAGGAAGGAAAAACAACTTCAGTCCCATAAACAAGTTGGAAAGGGGAGGTGCCTAGGGATATTTTTTTTGTCACTCGATCAACCCATAGGGAAAATTTGAGCTTGAATCCCATGCCTTCTTATTGTCTTCTAACAATTTTTTAATAAGCTTGATCAAACTTTTGTTAGAGGACTCTGTCAGTCCATTGCCTTGGGGATAATAGGGAGTAGAGTGAATTAATGAAATCCCAAAATTCTCAAAGAACTTGATCAATGGCTTAGACTTGAAGGATGCAACATTTCCAGTGATGATTATGTTCAAACAACCAAACCTTGCCATAATATCTTCAATAAAACCAATGATCACTTTGTGTGAAGCACTCATGGTGAGATAATTTGTTGCAGTTAAGATCCACCTGTGTTGACCACTATAAGCAGGATGAATTTCCCCAATGAAGTCCAACCCCCATTTTTGAAAGGTTTCTAAAGCTACTACAGGCTTAAGTGGCAGGGATTTGAGTTGTTGCTTTCCTAAAAATTTTTGACATTTGATATAGGCCCTGAATTTCGCACAGACATCAGTGAATAAAGTGGGCCAGTAGTACCCAACCCTGATGATTTTTTAGGTTGTGGTCTTCCAGAAATGGTGTCCCCCACATAGGATTCTATGAAAATCAAACACAATTCTTTGGGCCTCCAATGGGTCTACACATCTCAGAAGGACTCCCAGAGGGTCTTTCCAATACAATACATGGTCAATAAGGAAATACCTAACTTCTTTGAGCTTTAAATATCTTGCCTCGATTTTTCCCATATCATCAGGGGGCCTCAAATCCTGCAAAAAAAACATAATATATTTATACCAGGTGCATTCTACCAAAGGGAACTTGTTCTAAGAACTCTGGTCGGACAACTCAACCTGTTGATCTTCTGAGCAAACATTGATGTATTTAACCCCCAAAGATTTGCAATTAGATTCAACCAATATATTGGCTAAACCTTGGCCTTTAATTAGCTTGGTGGGATTTATCTCCAGGTCGAACTCAAGAATTTTGGTGATCCACTTGCTCATTTTCACATCTATGTCAGGCTGAATAAGAATGTCCTTCATAGAAGCTGAAGGAACATATGCAATGAACTTTGAGTGTAGAACATAGAATCTGAAATCTTTGAGAGCTTTCACCAAGGCATAGGCCTGCTTCTCCATGATTTTGTATTTGATATCAACATCCCTTAACGCTCTGCTGAAAAAGGAAATAGGTTGTTCAAGCCCTACACCGTTCGTTTGGAGTAGAACAACGACCACTTTGTCAAAGGAAGTGCAAGAAAAAATCAAAAAATCCTTGGAGTAGTCAATACTGATCAGCACAGGGGCCTCAGTCAATGCTTTCTTAATCTGGCTGAAGTATTCCCTGGGTTCAGCAGGCCACTTTAATTCCTTCCCCTTTCTGAGCATGGTTGTGATATGCTTCACCAATTCAACAAAATTTGAAACAAACCTCCTTAGAAAGTTAATCTTGCCCATAAAGGACTGGACCTCTTTCTTGGACCTTGGGAGTGATAATGTTTGGATTGCTTCCACCCTACTGGGATTGATCCTTACTCCTTCAACATATACTATATGCCCCATTAATTTCCCTTCCTTCATAGAAAATAATGATTTCTTGGGATTCAGGGAAAGACCAAACCTTCTACATTTCAAGAAAAATTTCCTCAGATGATAACAATGTTCTTTATCAGTTCTGGAAAAGACTGTTATGTCATCTAGATAGATGAACACAAATTTATCTTTCTCCCCAATGAAAGCGATGTCCATGGCTCGCTGAATGGTTTCTCCTACGTTCATTAACCCAAAGGTCATTTTGGCATACATGAATGTGCCCCAAGGAGTGGTGAAGGTTGTCTTTTCTCTGTCCTCGGGTAAAACAGAGATTTGATTGTAGCTAAAAAAGCCATCAATCATGGAAATACTGGATGCACCTATTACCCTCTGCAATATGTGTTCCATCTTTGGAAGCGGGTAATTGTCCTTCTTTGAGCTCCTATTCAAATTTTTGAAATCAACACATAGTTTGATTTCTCCACTTTTATTTATTATTGGGACCATATTAGCCACCCATTCAGAATATCTCAAAGGGATAATTATTTGGGCATCCAAAAACTTCTTTACTTCTCTCTCCATGATAGGCAACAACATAGGGTTAACCTGTCTCAACTTCTACCTAAATGGCTTAGACTCTTCTTTCAGTGGGATTTTGTGCTCCATGGAAGTTGTGTCATGTGTTTTGAGGTATTCATAGGTCCAAGAAAACACATCATCAAATTCCTTTAATAACTCAACATACTCGGCCCTCTACTCTCTTTTCAAACTGTTTGACAATTTGAAAAACTTGGGATCTTCCTCTGTGCCAATATTATACTTAGTCACATCAACATCCTCATTTGAGACTTTGCTTTTTACTGCCACATCATTTCTATCAAAAATCCTTTCCAAAGGAAATAGTCCTTTGGGGATGTGATTGCTAGGCAACTGAACAATATGATAATCGTAAATCGTTTTCAGAAAATCATCAGCATAAGGATTGGCTTCAAAAGCAGGGTCTTGATCAATATGCAATGCTGAAAAATCCTCTATAGTCTCCAGGAACCTTTTGATTTCAAGGTTATCCTCAAACGCCTTCCAAATCTTGACATTATCGGGTATGGAGGGCCTGCATTTTACTTATGTATCGTCCCTGAGATTAGGTGGCAAAGGAACTCTGAAATTTCTCACCGAAACAACCAGGGAATCAGCCACAATGTTTTCTCCTCTTGGAATAAATGATATATTGAAAGCCAGGAAAAATCTGTCAATGAGGTCCCATACTTCATTTCTATAACTCCTAAGCCGAGGGTGTTTGGCTTGATAAACATTTATGATCTATCGGATAATCAACTCAACATCTCCAAACACAGATATCTCTTCAATCCCCATGTCCTTTGTAGTCCTTAATCCCAAAACGAGAGATTCATACTCTCCCACATTATTGGTGGCTTCAAATTCTAATTTGTAGGATAGAGATATAGTTTCTTGAGAAGGGGAAACAAGGACTACTCTAGCACCAACACCTTCTCTCGAAGATTCTCCATCAAAGAACATTTTCCACACAATAGTAGTTGGCGGAGGTACTTCAAGAAGAGAAATGGTTTGCTTTTTGATCTAAAGAGGAGCCTCAGGAGTGTTGGTGAGATGCAACAAGCTGGATCCCAAATCAGTATCAAGGGAAAAAACAAGATGATTTGTGGGGTCTTCTTCATCACTGACAATGTAGGCCAGCTGAGATTCTTTGTACAATCTTCTGTACTCCCCTCCAAATATCAGAATGGTATCATATGTGAGGTCCATTTGTAATGTTCCCCCAAGCATTTTTATCCAAGATCTTGACAAGAGAATTCCAAACTTGGGAGGAACATCAGCCACCATGATATCCATGACCACACTTTTCATGGGCAGCTGAAACAAGTTTACCACTAGATCTTTTATCAACCCAAGACACTGCACCCTCCTTGAATCAAAATATTACAAGTCATGGTAGGCCTTTGTGACTTCTAGCCTAATATATTCCATGACATTTTTGGGCATGAGATTATGGGAAGCCCCTGAATCCATTATACAATTATGCAACACCTTGTCATGTATATTCAGTGATGTGTAGAAGGGAGGGGATAAATCATCTCTATATTCTACCATAGGACCTAATATGACTTTTGGATTTTCATCTTGGAGGTTTACTGAGTCTATGGAATGGCAAGATGGCTCAGACTTGAAAAATTTAGACAGGGATTTTTTGAAGTCTTTGTGTTTAACCAGCTCTGAAAGGGGTACAGGGATTCTAATTTTTTGGATTTCATAATCAAAGATAAAGGAGGAAGGGGGATTCATAATTTCCCTCACCTCTGGGACATGATCTTTGGCTATTGGTGGGGAGTTCTAAGTTCTCTTTTCCTTACTGATGTTTGTTGTGTTTTTGGTGAGATTATCTGCTATGGAAGGATGATCGGGGATGTCATACTTCCCTTCTTTATTTTTAGACCGGAGGTTGTATTTATTGGGACTGCTACTGGCCCTTTACCCCCATACTCAGCTCATTTATTTGATTGTTCATGAGGGACTCCTCGTATGTGGATTGAGTCAAATAAGGGAATGGGAAGGTGTCCTCAATACAATGAATTTAAGGGTCTAGCTCTTCTTCTTCCTCTTCCTTATCAATAACAAGGTTGTTTTGAAAAGGAGCTTGGATTTTCTGATCGTTTCTATCTCTATCCCTCAGTTCCCTTGGCATAATCTGAGGAGGATTGTTGTTTGGCCTCCTGAAGTTTCCTCTATTTTCCATATTTTGGGGATTTCTGTATGTCGACCTCCCCTCCACTTTCATTTTCTCCATCTATGCAAACAGTTACTTTACCATTTTGGTCAATTCATCTACTTGAGGATGAGCTACAGAAGAACCAGAGGTTGAGGTCTTAGCTCTTCTCCTTCCCTTGTCTCTGTCAGACTTGCTTCTGAGCCTGTCAATTGCCAACACATTGGATTCTACTTCTAGGGCTACATCTTGCATGTTAGCCAAGGAAGTAGCTCTTCTTTCTCCGAGCAGGAGGCTAAAATTGGGGTCAAAGGTGCTAGCATAAGTGATTTTGGCAGAGGCTTATGTGGGTTTTATCTCAGCAGGGATCTTATTGTACATCTTGTTGAATCTTGTAGAGAATTCAGAGATGGATTCTCCTTCCTGTCTCTTCAGGGACCCAAAATATATGATATAATACATAAATTCTTTTTTATTGCCCCATTGTCTTAAGAAGACATCATCTAGAGCCTCAATCCCAACAATGGATCCAGGGGTCAGCCCCCTAAACCATTTCCTAACTTCACCATCCAGGCTCTGGATAAAATATCTCATCCAGACGTTTTCATTTTCAATGTTTATATTATCTGCATAACTGTAGAAGGAATCCAGGTGCTTCTCTGCAGTTATGTCTTCTTCTCCAGTGAACTTAGGTATGTATTTCAGGTAATCTCTAGCAGGGAGAGAATTCATAGGCTGAGGTAAAACCAGAAGGGCATATCTCACGGCTATTATGGCATCCATTATGTTCCTAGGAGGATTAGCACCTACCATAGGGATGTGAGGTTGAGGAGAAATCAGAGGTGAAGGTGTTAGGACAGGGGGGATGGAATTGAGCTTCCAAGGGGAAAGGGAAATAACAAAGTATTTGGAGAGAGAGTAGGAGGGCTTGGGGGAAGTGGGCTCTCTCTCTCTGTGGTAGTGGAAAAAGTAATCGGAGGAGGAGTGGTGAAACTCGAGGTAGGCAAATATTTTGAGGCGCTGGGTCTAAAACATGGTACAATTTCAGGGGAGAGTGGAGTGACAAGACTTTCTCCCTCAAGTCCCAGGCCAGGAGAGGAAAACTCAGCAGGGACACTCCCAAAATTTAATGTTTGGGAAACTCCAACAAAAGGTATAACAATAGAATGAGAAGCAGAAATTGGAGTTCTTATAGGAGGATATTGAAGATCATCAAAGATACCCGGTTCAACAGTGGAAGTACCTTCTTGGAGGACCTTTCCCTTTATGATAATCTTCTCTAGGTTTGCTTCAAGTGTTTCTAGGGGAAATTATGGAGTAGACCTTTTGTGTCTACCTTTGGAAGCCACAGCTGAAATAGTGGAGCCATCACAATGGAGTCTCCAGGTGCATAGTCACAATATTAATTTACTGGGCTCTGATGCACCTTTAGAACCAGTAAACTTGTCATTCACTCCTAGGAAAAATCTTCAACTTCATCCCTGACAATGACACCATAAATCTTAGCACTAGAAGTCACCCCTAGATTGCAACAAGGATGAGCCTGATACCCATCAGTTTGTATTTCATAGTAAATAAGTTTAAGGATGGTCTAATGGGTGCAGTCTTAGGACTATATCGCTTTAACTCAGAAAAATGGGTTGGATATGCATAGATAAGTGAGGTCTTGATCTAACTTAAGCCAATGAAGTTGTATAATGGTGAGAAGGTAGAAGGAGGATGGGAAAGTATGAAGGTGTGCTCTGGACATCCGGTCTTCCAGCAAACTTCGAAGGAAGAGTCTCAGACAGAAGATCCTCTCAGATCTGAAAACTCCAAGAAACTAAAAATGTTTCAACAACATATATAGTCAAACCTACACTATGCTATAATCAAAACACCCAATTGGATCCTCCATGCCCGAGATTTTAGAGTCAGAAGAAAAATATAAAGAAAGGAGTTGGCTACCATTAAACAAGAAGTCTCAAGGATCAGTTCATAACCAGAGAACCAGAGGCCTCATCAAAACATTACAATCAAGAGCTTATCTCTACCGTCGACACTAACCAAAATGGAAAAAATGCCTACATATACTTAGAACTGGCTCTCCTTCTGAAGGCACGATCATGTCATGAGTTTAAGGCTTTGTGTTGATGAGTTTCTCTGTCAGGCTGTGCATGTAGATGTCGATCAGACTGCCCATGCAGTCTTCTATTAGACGCGATCTCTGTCAGACTGGACTGCCAGTCTCCCCCTGCGATTTTTCCCACCTATTGATGGGGCTTAAATCCCTTGACTCAACAATAGGAACCAAACCCGTCACCAAGGACCAATTAGACTCTGCAGTGTTTAAGATGGAATGGTTCTCCAGATCTTGCGATCCGACCAATTTATCGATGGGCCTTGTGTTTTCTTGTGAAGGCTCTTCCTTTAGTTAGGATTATTCTTTTCTGTATTTTCTCTTGGGTGGAGCTAGTATGAGAGATACAAGCCAATATAAACCAACTTAACAAGCAACAAGATTGAGTTTTAACTACTGGGAAGAGGCTGAGCTTGGGATAACCTGCTACTCAAACATGCAAACAATGATTCTATGCCAAAGGGCCTAGTACTAATACATAAACCAAATGAGCATCCAATTACTGTCTGAGAAAAACTAATTAACGGAAATAAAACACATATGTAATCAAGGTCATTGTAAGCAAAATAATTCACCTACCATAACATTCATCACATAATAACACAACGATTTATCTTCATCATTAAAGCAAAGAACATCAAATCATTGCACCAGATAACTTGACAACATAATTAATTTCTCTTACTCATTTACTACATCATTCATGGAACAGGATAGGAAGTAGTTCTTCTCCAAGTCCAATCACATAGATCTGATGAAAATAGCTTGTCTTTGGTCTAGAAGGACTTCTCAATTCATAGCAGTCTCAAAATAATTCTTAACAACCAAAAAGAAAGAGTTCTTACAATAACCATAGACCCTGACTAATTGGTCGATCTCCTTATTTATAATATAAAATTCAAATGAAATTAACGGCTAAGTAGATTTTGAACCAAACAAAAATCGACACGTGGTGCGATCATCCAACTCTTTCTTTAACAGTCCACCCGAGATATTTCTTGAAAAGGATGATTTATTTCGTATTCAAACCAATTGATAAATAGATCTTCACAAGTTTGAGCACATGGGAATCTGTGTTGTTCCATCGAGGAAGCATATACTCCTCTGATATCCACTACATGCGCTCAACACTTTACCAAACTGGAGTTCAATTGTCCTAGCATGGTTCGAGCTCTGATCGGGTGTTCTGCGAACTGTTGCACTTGCCTTGGCCTTGCATCGGTTATCTTTGCGCACTCTTCGGACCATAGCGAGTCTTGTTAGGCATACAACTTGAACACATCACTTAGGTCAGTAGATTCATCAGGAGTGTCGAAATCGTGGAGCCTAGAATCCTTCATTTCTCCGGCAATTCAGCTTTGGTGTTTCTTTTGAGTTCTTCAATGAGGCTGCAGGACGAGCTCTGTTAAGTAGTCGGGAGGATTTTTCTTGCAACCAAGGTAGAGGTAGTTTAGTGATTAAGAAACCTATGATAAGACATAAACAAACCTAATGTGTACCCGTGTAGCTTTCTAGTCTCAGTCATTTAATACTTACGTGATCCCAGTTGCTCCTTTGAATGACCTATGATGACCTAGCTGAAGTCGCTGCTCTTTGGTTTAAATGAATTATGTGAGCGTGCAATAGGGTGGAAAATAAAGTACGACAGACATGAGCATCCAAACCGTCATAGTAATCACTTGACCTTTGGGGCCGAAAGGAGACATCAGAGATGAGTGTGCGCATGTATGCTCCCAAAAGGTCAGATATCGTAAAGAGAAAGTCATTAGATGCCTCCAGAATCCGTATTATCAAGCATGTCAAACATCATTCATCGATAATGGAGGTTCAAAATTTTAAAAATATGGGAAGAATCGTACCGCACGTTGCCTGCAACTCTGATTGGCGACATTTACATGTTATTGATTACATCCATCGAGCAAATGTGGTGCGTCAAGTCTTCAAGACATCATCTCGCGAGGCACGAGTATTTTATTGGCACACTCTGTTTCTCTCCTTTGTTTCTCTATAAATTCCAGGAGTTCTATGGGGAATTCTATGCATATGCCGAGCTTATATTCTCTGGAATTATGGTCTGGCGAGTTTATCTTGGCAAAGTCCCGCATAGTAGTCCTTTATCACCCGCAGACACCCGAGTCCCTACGTTGTTTCATTATGGGATCCCCTTCAAACATAGGATGAGGTCTACAAGGCAGCCGAAGTGCTAGGTCTAAGCCCCAGCGTGCCTATGACTCTTTCTTATTAGCTTCTCGTGTCCTTGAAACTCCAATAGGAGGTACATGCTCTTTCTTGGAGATGGTGTTGATGTTCCCAGTGGAGATTGGGGTGGAAAAAGGTATGTTTGAGAGAGGTATGCTTGGAAACGCGCCTTCTCAGGAGAGGAAACCACGGAGAAGAGGAAGGTCTAGGAAAGATACGGGAAAAGGAGAGGAGGACCGTCTCTTGGACAAGCTGAGTGTACGTCCAGCCCTGAGGGGTCTGTGATGCTTACCAACTAGTCGGAGCTGCTTAGGACTACTGGTAGAGGAAGTGGGAGACAAAAGGAAAGGGAAAAATCACTGGGTCTTCCCATCGAGAGTCTCGCTCAGCAGTTAGAGCGGGCCCAACTTGAAATAGTTTAACTCTACCAAGAGAATAGAGAGTTATGGAGCCAGTTGGTGGCAAAGAATCGAGAGGTATCGGTGTCGCAGGGTCGTGAAGGTAGCACAATTTAGCTCCAGAGATGGCTTCAAGAAGCATAATATATAATTGTGAAATTACATGAGGCACAGAGGATGATAGCAAAAGAGGAGCATAAGACATTACAAGGTGCGAAGGACAGTCTGAGAGAGGACCAACGCATAGGAGATACATAGTGGGTGGGTTCTTTCCTTGTGTCCTCAGAAGTGTTGCTTGATAGTTTTTTCTCTATTTTGTAAGGGTTTTTTATTCTTACTATGACCAGGTCAGTTAGTTGAGTCGTTGGGGTTGTCTACTTGTATGTAAACCAAGCCTGGTGGGAATTTTGATTGTATGAAGAATTTGAAAGTGTTTTGAATGTATCATGCTCCTTTTGGATATGAATTAAACATGTCTTCTTATTTAAATTTCTTCACGCTCATCATTTTATAATTGTTATCATTGCATTTGTAAATTCGTTGATGTATTCTCTGTTAAAAATTTCGATATCGGTTGATTTAATGTGGCGTTATTAACCGGGGGTCATTAAAATATCTAAACATAAAGAGAGCACTCGACTAGCAGGTAGGAAATGCACTTGGGGACCTCATACACACCGAAATCACATAACGGGTTAGGTGCAATGGTTGCCGATGCTTGGATGGCATCGGGAAAAGTAAAATTAATGCATGGTTTTCTTTGCAGGCTAACACATTGTAACTTTTTTGACACCGAAATTGTATCAGGGGTCAACAATGTCATTTTCCATTTGCACAGTGCTTACTGTTATATTTATTTGCCGAAGCTGAATGGATTAGTCTTCGGCAAGATCCTGCCCGAGGCTTATTCGTAGAAAATAAATGCTTTCATTAGCCGATGCTGATGAAGGTCAGCACTCGGCTACTTTGGCTTCTCAAACGATTTTTTTCCATCTCCAGCTTTCACCGATGCCAGACTTCTTAAGCGAGTCGGGAAAAATTATGGGTTGTCGATTCCTTGAGTAGTAGTTAAGTGTCTTTTAGAGTTAGGATGACTCTTTGTTGTATGTTCAATTAATATTTAATTAATTCAATCATGAAACATATAAGATAAGTGAAGGTATCAGTTTCATACTGACTTGAAAACACTCAATGCAAAAGATCGAGTTGTACCCAAAAAAGGAAACAGTCACAGACTTTTTAGAGTGTGTTGAGTGATCAACAAATGATGATTCACTGGGCGAATGAAAAATCTTTGTTCCTCTTTCGTTTCCCTTAAGGTATTACCGAATCATAAAGTAGATATCTTTGACATTTCTTTTATTCGTATTAACTAAGATTTTTTTTTTTTTTAATTGGAAGTATTGTTTTAGGGCTTGG
>JZKD02S1672789.1:374576-394257 GCA_000966675.3 Picea glauca
GTGCCTTCCTTGATTCTCTCATCCACCTAGAAAGGTCCAAACCACAGGTTATGAAATTTAGAATGTTTCCCTTTGGTTCATTCGCTCTGTCCCATTTCAGGACCAAGTCTCCTACTTCAAAATTCTTCTCTTTACCTTTATGCTTATCGAACCATCTTTTCACTATATGTTGGTGAGATAAGAATTTTGACTTATCCTTTTCTCTCTCTTCTTCTAGGATGAGTAGAGTGTTTATTCCTTTTTTCATGGCCGATGATGGTTCCTCATTGGAATCTTGGGCCAATTGAAGAGATGGCAGATAGAGCCCATTTGGGAGGATGGCTTCTTATTCGTAGACCAGAAAGTATGGGGAATTCCCTACAGCTTCTTTGGGTGTGACCCTATCGAGCCATAGGGAATTATGAAGTTGGTTATGCCAATTTTTTTGGTTATCTTTAACCGTCTTCTTTAGTATCCTTACCAGGTTCTGATTAGTTGATTCTGCCACACCGTTTCCCTGAGGGTAGTAATTTACAAAGTACTTGATTATGATTCTTTTGTCCTTGAGAAGTAAGCTACATTATCAAAGACCAGAACAAAGGGGACACCAAACCTTGTGATAAGCTATTTTTCTATAAATTAGATTAATACCTTCTCATTTACATGAGTAAAGGAATGGCCTTTGCCCATTTTGTGAAATAGTCGATGGCAGTAAGAATGTACTTGTGGAGTTTTGAAGAGCTAAGCATACTTTCTCCTATGATATCCAACCCCCACTGCTCAAAAGGCCTAGAGATAGTCACAGGCTGAAGTGGGACTGCTACCCTTCTCTCCTTTCTAGTGCTTATTTGACAAGTCTTACAGTTCCTAGTGTAAGTATGAGTGTCTTTGAACAAGGTGGGTCAGTAATAGTCGGCTCTCAAAATCTTATGAGCAGTGGTTTTTCCTGCAAAATGTCCTCCAACGAGGCTGTCATGGAGTTCTTTTAGCACTTTGTCAGCATCTTCTTGTTCGAGACATCTCAATAGTACCTCATCATAGTTGATCCAGAAGAGCACCAAATTTATAAGGTGATATTGTGCAGATTTTAACCTCGGGGATATCCTTTCCCTAGGGTTGAGGTTCTCGGGACAAGTCCCTTGATGTATAACATAAGTTGAATCCTTGTACCAGGAGCCTTGTCCTGGGGAGATGTATGCTAGTTCTCCACACCATAGTGCTATTTCATTTTCCCACCCAGAATCTCTAATTGCTCGATCCTGGGCTTCGATTGCGAGCTTGCACAAACCTTGTCATTTTACTAGTTTTGTAGGTTTAATATCTAGATCAAATTCCTAGACTACTGCCATCCAATTCCCTCTTCTTTCCCCCATTTCTTGTTGGGTAAACAGGGATCGGACCGTAGGGTGTGGCACAATCACCTTAGTGTGATTCTTGAGGATGTAAGACCTGAAATGATTTACGGCCTTATAGATCACGTAGGCCTATTTGTCTATGGAAGGATAATTGAGCTCAACTCCTTGAAGATTGGTACTCATAAATGACACTAGGGATTCGTTGTTGTCATCATCCTTCTGAGTCAAAACTACAGCTAGTAATTGGTTAGAGGTGAAAGTATAAAGGTTAAAGTATCTATTGAAATTGTGACTTCGCAACATCGGGGCCCAGGATATGGCATCTTTGATACTGTTGAAAGAATCCTTTTTTTCATCATCCCACTTAAATTCGGCATCCTTACGAATCATCTTTTGTAATGGTTTGATGATTTCGGCGAAGTTGGGAGTGAATTTCCTCACAAAATTGATTTGCCCGAAAAAAGACTGCATAGCTTTCTTATTATGGGGTAGTATAAGTTGAGCTATTGACTTAATCCTTTCGGGGTCTATGTGAATCCCAGATTGAGATATAATGTGACCTAACATCTTACCTTCCTCGACACCAAAGATAGTTTTCTTAGGGTTCAGAGATATACCGTATTTCCGACACCTTTCGAAAATCTAAGTTAAGTGTTGGATGTGTTCTTCTCTATTCTTCGAATACATTGTTACATCATCTAAATATACTACCTAATGTAGGAGCATCGTATAAATCCCAAGTGTGTTCCTAAAAACCAAGGAGACAGTTGGATGTGGAGATGCAATTAAATACATTTTTGTGAAAACGTTGTGAATTTCAAAATATGAAACATTAATGTAATGGACATGAGGAAAGTGTAGTTATATTTATATCTTGAAGACCCAAACTGATTTTGGAGCGTATGTTCCTATCCGCTGGATGTAATATGAATTTATGTGTTTTTAATGCAAGTAGGTAGATTTAAATGATAGATTTGACAGTTTTAGGAGCTTAGGAGGGAAAACAGATGATAGACACCCTCAACCCTTGTATCATTGTAACAACATAATTCAAAATTCATAAGTTGTAGAGATGCAGACGAGAACATATAATTTTATGCATTATATATGTTGTTATTTACCATGTATAGGAGAACTGGAATTAATAGAAGGAAGATTTGATTCCAATCTATGTGTTTGTTATGGTTGTTGGAACCACCTATTGAATGGTATGTTGCAGGCTAGTTTATATTCTCTGTGTGCATTTTATTTCAATGAAATCTATGTGTGTATGGTCTAGAATTCTATGTTGAATGTTTGAATTCTGGATAAGGGGAGAATGCATTTCAGTTGTTTCTCTTTCTGAGAACTCCTGCAAAGAGTGTAGTGAAGGGTTCGCAAGGAGTGTGTTGACTAGGCTATGAGTCTCATCTCAGAACTCTCAGAGGAGATTCAAATTGTGTTTTTATAGGCCGAAGTGTAAGGTTAGCTCAGAGCCATGCAAGGTGTGCACAGGCTAGGTGAGGTCTGGAATTTTACCAACTCAAGAGGGAGATTGAGAGACTTTTTTTGCAAGAGGTGCACATAGTCGAAGAACCAAATAACCATAGGTTATTTGAAAATTGCCGCAAGGAGTGTGTGCAGGGACCCTTTTGGAAGCCTTGAGTTCTCAAGCAAAATCTCAGAAGGGATAGAACCTATGAAGTGTTCAAAGGGAGGTGGAGGTCAAAATCATATCACATAAGTCAAGTTCAAGAGGTATGCACCAGTTGTGGTATCAGAGCCCAAAACAAATTCTTTGCTTTCTACAGTAGAGAGAAAAGAGGAATTTTACAGCCATGTCGTCGAGAAGAAGAGAAAGGCCCATACCTAATCTAGAAGTGGAAAGAGAAATGGGTGAATTACATGCCAGACTTGATGCTATGGAGATAGCACAGAGGTGAACAGTTGATGTTGGGGATATCAGTGAAGTTGAAATTGAAAATGAAACTGAAAATGAAGGAGAAGAAGTTGCAATAGAAGATGCTGCAGAAGAACGCCTATTCAGAGTTGTTGCAAGGATAGGTGCTAGGGAAAAAATGGACATTCCAATGTACGAAGGAAACCTAGACATTGAAGAGCTTCTAGACTGGATTAGAGATCTAGACAAACACTTCGACTATGAGGATTTCGAAGCAAGTCAAACATGTCGTTACTAGACTTAAAGGGCATGCAACACTGTGGTGGGATGAACTGCAGGCTGACAGACATTGTAAGGGCAAGTAGAAAATAAAGAGCTGGGATAGAATGGTTGCAAAAATAAAAGCCAAGTTTATACCCAAGGATTATCAAATAAATCTAATTCGAAGGATGCAGAATTTGAGATAGAAGATGATGTCAGTGAAAGAATACATTGAAGAGTTCTATAGGATAAACATCAAAGCAAGTCATTGGGAAAGCGATGATGAGAAAGTTGCAGGTATATGAATGGTCTATGATATGACATTCAATATGATATGAGCATGATGACCATATGAACCGTAGAAGATGCTTATCAGATGGCTCTAAAAGCTGAAGAGAAGTTGAGATGAAAGAAAGGTCAAATAGGTCGAGGCAAAACTCAAAGCAGAGGCAAGACAATTGCCAAGATAGAAATCACAAGCCTAAAGAAGAGGGGAAGAAACCTCAAACTCATTCTGAGAGATGAGGAAGCTCACAGGGGAGGCAATATGCTGATAGAAATACTTTTCTTCGAGCCAGAGGAAGAGGAAGAGGCAGAGGAGGTGAAGTGAAATGCTTTGTCTGTGGAAAAATTAGACATAAATCCTATGAGTGTCTAGATAGGAAGAAATATGGTGGTGAAACTCACATTTCCGAAGCTCAAGGATGGAATGTTGAGGCAGAGGACACTGAGGGTAGAAGATATTTGATGATGCGAAAATTTCTCTTGAAACTGGAGAAGGAGCCATAGAACCTAACCCAAAGAAACAGTCTGTTTCAGACTACTTGCAAAACCAAAGACAGAGTATGCAAGGTCATAGTGGACAGTGGTAGCACAGATAATCTTGTATCTATGGAAATGGTAGAAAAACTGGAGCTGGAGACTATTGTGCATCCAAGCCCATACAAATTTTCGTGGCTACAAAAAGGACATCAGGTAAATGTCACTAAACAATGTTTAGTTGAATTTAAAATAGGAGGATATAAAGATGAGATATTATGTGATGTCATTCCCATGGATGTTTGTCATCTATTGTTGGGTAGACCGTGGCAATATGACATAAATGTGGTGCATGATGGGAAAAAGAACACCTACACTTTGGAAAAAAATGGTAGAACGCATATGTTGCTACCTATTAAGGATAAAGAAGTGGTACTAGAGGTGAACAACACCATACTTCTCATGAGTGGGAAGGAACTTCTTAAGGAAGTCAAGAACAAGGAAGACACACAATTCATTTTGGTTAGGAAGCCCATAATTGATTTTAACAACACTAGGATAGATGATTTACCAGAAGAAATCCATGAGTTGCTGGAAGAATTTGTTGATATAGTAGTGGACGAACTACCTTGTTCATTGCCACCTATCAGGAGTATAATCCATCATATCGATCTTATACCTAGAGCTAGTTTGCTGAACAAAGCATCTTATATGTTGACATCGTAGGAGAATGAAGAAGTTAAGAGACAGGTCCATGACTTAATGGACAAAGGATTGATTCAGGAGAGCTTGATTCCATGCGTTGTTCCAACAATTCTTAGCCCAAGGAAGGACGATGGCTGGAGAATGTGTATAGACTCAAGGGCAATCAACAAAATTACCATCAGGTACAGGTTCCCATTTCCAAGGATGGATGACTTGATGGATTGCTTGAGTGGAGAAAAGTTTTTTTCAAAGATTGATTTGAAAAGCGGATATCATCATATTAGAATGAGAGAAGGTGATGAATGTAAGACAACAT
Source organism: Picea glauca (assembly GCA_000966675.3). NCBI lineage: Eukaryota > Viridiplantae > Streptophyta > Pinopsida > Pinales > Pinaceae > Picea > Picea glauca. Next base: position 379,831 of record JZKD02S1672789.1, read on the forward strand.
TCAAGATGAATGAAGGGTTGTATAAATGGATTGTCATGCCATTTGGCTTGAAGAATGTGCCCAGTACTTTCATGAGGTTAATGAACGAGGTTATGAAGGACTTCATTGGAAAATTTGTGATTGTATATCTTGATGATATATTAATCTTTAGAAAAACTGAAGCAGAACACTTGAATCATTTAGCTGCCGTGATGAGGAGATTGCAGCAAGAGAAATTAATGATCAATATGAAGAAATAATCATTTATGAGGACATAACTCATTTATTTTGGTTTTGTTATCTCTGCAAATAAATTGAAAATGGATCCGGAAAAGATAAAGGCAATTAAGGATTGGCCATCGCCGAAGAACGTATTTGAAGTTCAAAGCTTCCATGGTTTGGCTAGCTTCTACAGGAAATTCATCCGAAACTTTAGTGGAATTAGTGCACCAATGATGGATACAGTGAAGAAGCGACATAAATCTTTTCACTGGGCGAAGGAAGTGGAGAAGAGATTCAACCTGCTGAAGAAGAAGATCACTGAGAAACCAATTCTAGTTTTGCCAGATTTCAGCAAGACATTCCAGGTCAGGTGTGATGCCAGTGGATTTTCCATTGGAGATTTCTTTAGCCAAGACAATAGTTTGATCACGTATTTCAGTGAAAAACTGAATGAAGCATATATTAACTATTCCATGTATGACAAAGAATTCTACGTAGTCATACAAGCGCTGAAGAAATGGAGATACTATTTGGTTCGAAAAGAGTTTGTTTTGTACAGTGATAATCACGCTTTGCAATTCGTGACTCAATAGGAGAAGTTGAACCAAAAACATGCTAAATGGGTTAAATACATGCAAAATTTTACTTTTGTGACTAAGCATATTTCTGGAACTGCTAACAAAGTTGTTGATGCTTTGAGAAGGAAATGTTTGCTTATGCAGGAATTTAGAGTTAAGACTTTGGGTTTTGATAACCTGAAAGAAATGTACGGGGATGATCCAGATTTTAAAGAGGCATATGAGGTGTCTAAGAAACCAATTCTCAGGGACAGAAGCCAATGGACAGAGTACATGATTCAGGATGGAATATTTTTCAGGGGAAATTAGCTATGTATTCTGAAATTCTCCATGAGGGAGAATTTGTTGAAGGAAAAGTACAGCGGAGGATTGTCCAGACACTTCGGCCAGGAAAAAATGTTCTCAAAGTTGAATGGCTCATATTACTGGCCAGGGATGAGGACATATGTGAAAATGTTTGTGGACAGGTGCAAAATTTGTCAGCACACGAAGGGAAAAAGGCAGAATGTAGGGTTGTATCAGCCATTACCCATACCCGAAAGGTCGTGGGACGTAGTGAGCATGGATTTCATATTAGGACTGCCAAGGAAACAGAGGGGATATAATTAAATCTTTGTAGTGGTATACATATTTTCAAAGATGACACATTTCATATCATGCCAGAAAACCAGTGACGCAACTCATATTGCGAACCTATTTTTCAAGGAAGTAATCAAACTTCACGACTTGCCAAGGACTATCATTTCTGATCGAGATACCAAGTTCGTGGGACATTTCTGGAGGAACTTATGGAAGAAGCTGGGGACAAAATTGTCTTTTAGCTCAACATATCATCCTCATATGGATGGACAAACAGAGGTCGTGAACATGAGATTGGGATATTTGTTAAGGAGATAAGTGATTGAACACCACAGTCAATGGGATCACATTATGCCACAGGCGGAATTTGCTTACAATGATTCACTCAATAGAAGAATAGGGTAGAGTCCATTCCAAATTGTATATGGAATGCATCCAAGGGGAGTCTCTGAATTGAAATATTCAGAACAAGATGAATTCAGGAGTGCTAGTGTAGAGAACTTTGCATAAGGAATGAAAGAGATTCATAGTATAATCAAGGAGCGATTGCAAAGTTAAAGTCAAGAGTACAAGCATAGAGCAGATCAACACAGGCGATAACTTCAATTTGAAGTTGGAGATTTGATTCTTGTGCATTTGAGGAAGGAAAGTTTCCCAAGGGGAACGTATAACAAGACTAAGATGAAAAATATTGGACCGTGAAAGGTCATAAAGAAATTTGGGGCAAATACGTATGAGATTGAATTACCCGATGGGGTCAAAATCTCACCAATATTCAATGTCGTGGATTTGTACCCTTATAGAGATGAAGAAGCAGGAGAAGTAGATGAACAAGAAAATATTCAATGGACAAAACAAATGCCTGTAGCTAAAAAGCCACAGATGGAAAACATAATTGATAAGAGGATTAGTAGAAAGACCAGGAGAAAAGAGTATTTTGAATACTTGGTCAAGTGGAAAGGACATCCAATTGAAGATACCCACTGGGAGAATGAAGCAGAAATTCAAAGGCATGGACAGACCGTGCAAGAGCTCATGAACATGAGTTCATGAAAAATTTCAAGCGAGGGAGTATGATGCAGGAGCATCGTATAAAGCCCAAGTGTGTGCCTAAAAACCAAGGAGACAGTTGGACACGCAGATGCAATTAAATACGTTTTTGTGAAAACGTTGTGAATTTCAAAATATGAAACATTAATGTAATGGGCAGGAGGAAAGTTTAGCTGCATTTATATCTTGAAGATCCAAATTGATTTTGGAGCGTATGTTCCTATCCGCCAGATGTAATAGGCATTTATGTGTGTTTAATGCAAGTAGGTAGATTTAAATGATATATTAGATAGTTTTAGGAGCTTAGGAGGGAAAATGGATGATAGACATCCTCAACCCTTGTATCATTGTAACAACATAATTTAGAATTTGTAAGTTGTAGAGCTGTAGAGGAGAACACAATTTTTTATGCATTCTAGCTGTTGTTATTTACCATGTATAGGAGCACTGGAATTAATAGAAGAAAACTTTGATTCCAATCTATGTGTTTGTTATGGTTGTTGGAACCACCTGTTGAATGGTATGTTGCAGGCTAGTTTATATTCTCTATGTGCATTTTATTTCAATGAAATCTGTGTGTGTATGCTCTAAAATTCTATGTTGAATGTTTGAATTATGAATAAGGGGAGAATGAGTTTCAATTGTTTCTCTTTCTGAGAACTCCTGCAAAGAGTGCAGTGCAGGGTCCGCAAGGAGTGCATCGACTAGGCTATGAGTTTCATCTTAGAACTCTCAGAGGAGATTCAAATTGTGTTTTTACAGGTTGAAGTGCAAGGTTAGATCAAAGTCGTGCAAGGTGTGCACAGGCTGGGTGAGGTCTGGAATTTTACCAACTCAAGAGGGATATTGAGAGACTATTGTTGCAAGAGGTGCATAGAGTCAAAGACCCAAATAACTAGAGGTTATTTGAAAATTGTCACAAGGAATGCATGCAGGGACCCTTTTGGAAGCCTTGAGTTTGCAAGTGAAATCTCAGAAGGGATAGAACCTCTAAAGTGTTCAAAGGGAGGCAGAGGGTGAAATCATCTCACAGAAGTCAATTTCAGGAGGTCTGCACCACTACCACACACTTATTGATAAGTCCCCGAAAGGCCATGTCCATAGCCCTTTGAAAGGTTTCTCCTGTGTTTATTAACCCAAAAGGCATGCGTTTATAAGAGAAGGTTCCCCATTTGGTCCGGAAAGTGGTTTTCAAACAGTCTTCCTCTAAAACCAACACTTGGTTGTAGCCTAAGTAACCGTCTAGTAGAGGGAAAATCTTCGAGCCCGACATGGTCTGCAAGAGTTGTTCCATTGGCGGGACTGGATAATTGTCCTTTTTTGAAGCTCTGTTGAGGTTCCAAAAATCTACGCATAGTCGGATTTCTCTCGACTTTTCCCTTACCAAAACAAAATTTTCCACCCAGGCGGAATGCCTAACCTAGAAAATTATCTTCACATCTAGAAGCTTCCTTAATTCCTGATACATGAGAGGTTCTAGGGACGGGTGATACTTTCAGAGCTTTTGCTGAAAAGGTTTCACTTCAGGTTTCAACAGGATGGTGTGTTGAATAATACAGGTATCATATGTTTTCAAATTCTTATAGGACCACGTGAACACATCCCGGTATTGTCTAAATAGTTTGAGATAGGCTTTCCTTTCTTCCTTAGATATAGTTTTTCCTAGATTCACCGTCTTTGGGTTTTCTGGGGTTCCAAGATTTATAGTTTCGTGGAGGGGACAAGAGATACCAGTCTTTGTGTTTTTTGGTCCTTCAAATCGTTCCTTCAGATCGAAAAGATTCTCTAGATTAGTTATCCCCTTAGGGATTGTGCGAGCCTTTGATTTATCCATATGTTGTTCTGTCCGAGGATCGATTTCCGTTGATTTCTCTTGGAACTCTTCATCGCCAATAGCGAGATATTTGAAATTTTCTTCGTTGGTTAACAAATTTATGATCTGTTCATTTCCCTCAAATAATTTTCAATTATAAATTTTATTTGGTACTGATGGTTTGTAGAGAAGTTCTACAGTGAATCAGGAGGCTTCATAATCTTCTAAAGGCGACAGTATGGAAGTGTTTGTGGCTAAGGAGTCGGAAAGAATATTCTTTGCTCTAGGAATCACAGTGATATTGAAAGCCTCAATGCGCTCTATTAACCTGTGGACCTCCTTCTGGTAGTTCTTAAGATGAGGTGAATTGCAATGTATAGTATTCCTTACTTGTATAACAATAATCTCAGAGTCTCTGAAAACTTTCAACTTTTTGACATCCAGATCTATGGCTTTCTTTAACCCTTGTACTAGAGCTTCATACTTGACAGTGTTGTTGGTACATTCAAATTCTAGTCTAAAGGATAGGAAATGACGTTTACCTTTATGGTCGATGAGGATGCACCCCGCTCCTGACCCTTCTTGTGATTTAGATCCATCAAAATAGAGGGTCCAAATTGGTGAACGACAATCGCTTCTTTCTCTTCCCTCTTTAATGTTTTGTTCCCCGATCTTTTCTTCCACAAGTCCTAGTGCGGGGTTTTGATAGAAGAGGGAGTCTCATGTCGGCATCAGTGATTCTTATTGAAAAATCATTTCGTATTTTTGGGTAAATGGAACATTGGATAGGAGAGAAGCAAAGTTCCCGAAATGGGAATCATAGGAATAATTTCCCAATACGGGAAAGTCTATAGATGCAGGTTCGTTTGGGGTTTCTAGATTAGTGATTGTATGCTTCATATATTTGTCCCTATTGATTCTGATCATGTTATTGTATCCCTTCAATGGTAGCCAAAGGTGTTCCCAATATGTACTGAAATATCCATTGAGCTTTTTAGACCAATCTTGGCTCAGGAATAGCCCATATTCCTCTAGAATATCTACCACAATGATGTCAATCACTTGCACAAAATTAGGATGTGTCACTATCCTGATCATCACATCTTTGAGTTCTCCCGTGACCTTGACCCAAGTTCTATCTAATTGTATGACATGATTATCACTTTTGAGAGGGACAATGCCTAATTTATTACAAATGGCCAAGGGCATCACATTGGAGGACACCCCAGAATCTACCAAGCAATTGTAAAGGTTCCTATTGAATACTTCGAATGTCAAGAGGAAAGGTGGGACAAAGAGATTTTCCCTCCTATCTCACGAACATGTTATCATAGTTGGTTTTCTCCCTGGATCAATGGAAGATAGATTTCTTTCCAGGTCACTTGCTGCCGCCATTTTTTCTATGGAGCTAAAATCCTGTAGCAGAAAGTCTTTCTGATGGGGAATATTACACATGTCCATAACGAATATATTGGCCTTTAACTTTTTCAAATCTTTGACCACATTATAATATACTTTGGGTGATTCCTGAGTATGAATGCTTATAGGTTTCTTGCCGAGGGAGAAAGTCATTTTCGGGCGATTGGGAGTTGCCTTGCTCTTTGACACCTAGGCAACGTCGGTATCTTTCGACTCAAGCGGCCCCTTACTATGCGTCTGTATCACTAAAACATCCACGGGTCGTTCTTGAGACTCAAACAGGTTGTTGGAAGGAATGATCAGGTCGAGATCCCATATCAGCATGGCTGTGTCTTGTGGTGGATCAATCTATTCCTAATCAACAATATTGATAGCCAAACTACTTGGTTGTTTGGTTAGGGAGTCTTCATCTAGGAATCGATTGGCCATCAAATTCATGGTGTGTGCCCATTGAGGGTAGTTTCTTTCAGAGTGGTTTTACTGGTAATAAGTGCAGAAAGAATCAGACACGACATTCCATAGATCAATATTTAGGTTGATTGGGGGAGGTTCAATTGCTTTGAATGACATGTTTCTTTTAAAGAAAGGCTTATAGGGCCTTTGGCCTAGGTTTCCTTCTCCTGCATTTCTTTTCATGTCTATGATCTCGTTTGATAATTTATTAACCATGCGTTGTAGATATTCTATGTCTCCATTACCCTTGTTAGGAGTTGATTCAATTTGCTTCCCCGACGGCCTAGCCAAAAGGATTCATCTCCTAGGAGGGGGCTGGGTTTCTCTTTTCATCAAAGAGGCCTGGCCTTCTTTACATCCTTTCATATGGAATTATATCGTCTTGGCCTCTTCAAAATTTTCCACAAGGGTTTGCTTAGCAACCCTTTTTACGAACATAGAAATAGAAGCAGAAAGTGCATTGGCGTAAACCTCTATTTGCAACTCTTGAGTTGGTTTGGCCGCAGGCTAGAATTTCTTTAAGATGGTCATGAATCTTTGATTAAAATCTTTGACCCTCTCTTTCGGGCTTCTGGTGGCCAGGAATAGCTCAGCCATCAAAGCTCCCATGGTAGTTTCCTCCACAAATTTATCTAAAAATTCCTTGTGAAACTTGGTCCAGCTGGTTATGGATCCTACCGATAGATTAAAATACCACGTGGAATCTGAGTTCTCAAATGTGTAGGGAAAGAGCCTACAGACTGTGTCTTCATTTTGAAAATTCATAAGTCTTATCATGAGTATGAACTTCTTAATATGATCTTCAGGTAAACCTTAAGTTTTAGGATCGTACTTGGGGAGAAGCTTCTTCGGGTGTCGTGGAAGATTATGTACTCGTCCAGGGACTGCCACGACGTCTCCAACCAGCCAAGGCTGTTTTTTTTGAAGTGGGATTTCCCTTTCCTCCTCATGATCATTATTACTTTCCATATCTTCAGAATATGAGTTGATCTCCTCTTCTTCCCAAAAATCTTTTGGCTCAGAGATGTCGTCGACTGGGGTTTCAGGGATTATATTAAGAGGTTCTTGGATTTCGGTAATTTTGAAATCTATTAAGTCTTCTATGCAATGTACGAAAACTTTGTTGGGAGTGCTAACCACTAGTATTCTTTGTTGTTTTCTTCAAGGGAGGATGGGAGTTAAGGACAACGCGTCAATTTGTTGGGCATAGGATCTAGTGATTCTCCTAAATTGATTTACTTCCTCGTGAGGAAGAGCATAAGGTATTTCGGGGTGAAACAGTTCTTCCTCGGGCTGGGGTGAGTTATCATTTTTGGGAATGATCAGTGTGTGTGGGATGTCTCGTGAGGGACTAGCCATGCATGTGGGTCATTGCGAATATGTAGGCTGTTCGAAATGATAAGTGAAATATGTTTTCAGCCATTCATTCTCATGCCCTCCTTCTAGCGCCAATTCTGTTGATGGGGCTTAAACCCTTTAACTTAACAGTAGGAACCAAACTTTCCACTAAGGCCCAATTAGACTCGACAGTGTTTAATATGGAATGGTTCTCCAGATATTGCGATCCGACCAATTTATCGATCGGATTTGTGTTTTCTTGTGAAGGCTCTTCCTTCAATTAGGACTGTTCTTTTATGTATTTTCTCTTAGATGGGGATGGTATGAGATATGAAAGAAAATATAAACCAACTTGAAAAGAAACAAGATTGTTTTTTAACTATTGGGAAGACGATGATCTTGGGATAACCCACTGCTCAAACATGTAGACAGTGATTCTATGCCAAAGGGCCTAGTACTAATACATTAACCAAATGAGCATCCAATTATTGTCTGAGAAAAACTAATTAACAGAAAGAAAACAAATATGTAATCAAGGTCATGGTAAGAAAAATAATTCATCTACCATAACATTCATCACATAATAACACAACGATTTATCTTCATCATTAAAGAAAAGAACATCAAATAATTACACCAAATAACTTGACAAAAGAATTAATTTCTCTGACTCATTTACTGCATCATTCATGGAATAGGATAGGAAGTAGTTCTTCTCCAAGTCCAATCACATACATCTGATGAAAATAGCTTGTCTCTGGTCCAGAAGGACTTCTCAATTCATAGCAGTCTCAAAATAATTCTTAACAACCAAAAAGAAAGAGTTCTTACAACAACCATCGACCTTAACTAATTGGTCGATGTCCTTATTTATAATATAAAATTCAACTGAAATTAATGGATAAGTACAGTTTGAACCAAGCAAAAATCACCACATGGCGCGATCATCCAACAATTTCTTTAACAGTCCACTTGAGATATTTCTTGAAAAGGATGACTTATTTTGTATTCAAACCAACTGACAAATAGATATTCACAAGTTTGAGCCCATGGGAATCTATGTTGTTCCATCGGGGCAACATATACTCCTCTGATATCCATTGCATGCGCTCAGTACTTTACCAAATTGGAGTTCAACTGTCATAGCATGGTTCGATCTCTAATCGAGAGTTCTACAAATTGTTGCACTTGCCCTAGTCTTGCATCGGTTATATTTACACACTCTTCGACCCATATCAAGTCTTGTTCGGCATACAACTTGAACACATCACTCTGGTCGGTAGATTCATCAAGAGTGCCAAAATCAGGGAGCCCAGAATCCTTCATTTCTCTGACGATTCAGATTCGGTGTTTCTTTTGATTTCTTCGATGAGGTCGCAAGATGAGCTCTATTCGGTAGTCAAGAGGATTTTTCCTGCAATCAAGGTGGAGGTAGTTTAGTGATTAAGAAACCTATGATAAGACATAAACAAACCGAAAAGACTAATGCGTACATGTGTAGCTTGCTAGTCTTAGTTGTTTAATACTTACATGATCCCAGTCACTCCTTTGAATGACCTGTGATGACCTAACCGAAGCCACCACTCCTCTTTGGTTTAAATGAATTATGTCAGCATGCCATAGGGTGGCAAATAAAGTACGAAAAACATGAGCGTCCAAACTGTTATAGTAATCACTTGACCTTTGGGGCCGAAAGGAGACGTCGGAGATGAGTGTGTGCATGTATACTCCCAAAAGGTAATATATCATAAAGAGAAATTCATTAAATGCCTCCAAAATCCATATTATCAAGCGTGTCAAACATCATTCGTCAATAACGAAGGTTCGAAAGTTTAAAAATATTAGAAGGATCGTACCGCACGTTTCCTGCAACTCTGATCAGCTACGTTTACATGTTCTAGATTGCATCCATCGAGAAGTTGTGGCACGTCAATTATTCAAGAAATCATGTCATGAGGCACAAGTGTTTTATTGGCACGCTCTATTTTTCTCCTTCGTTTCTCTATAAATTCCAGGAGTTCTATGCAGAATTCTACACATATGCCAAGATTATATTCTTTGGAATTCTAGTCTGGCCAGTTTATCTTGGCAAAGTCCCAGGTAGTAGTCCTTTATTACTCGCAGATGCTCGATTCCCTACGTTGTTTCATTATGGGATCCCCTTCAAACACGAGACGGGGTCTGCGAGGCAACTAGAGTGCCAGGTCCGAGCCCCAGCATGCTTGGGACTCGTTCTTATTGGCTTCTTATGTCCTTTAAACTCCAATAGAAGGTACAAGCTCTTGCTTGGAGACGATGTCAAATTTCCCAGCAGAGATTGGGGTGGAAAAAGGTATGTCTAAGAGAGGTATGCTTGTAAATGTGCCTTCTCAGGAGAGGAAACCACGAAGAAGAGGAAGGCATAGGAAAGATATGGGAAAAGGAGAGGAGGACCACCTTCCGACCAATATGAGTGTACGTCCAGCCCCTGAGGGGTCTGCGATGCTTACCAACTGGTCGGAGCTAGTTGGGAATACCGGTAGAGGAAGCGGGAGATGAAAGGAAAGGGAAAAAGCACCGAGTCTTTCCGTCGAGACTCCCGCTCAGCAATTAGAGCAGGCCCAACTTGCAATAGCTGAACTCTACCAAGAGAATAGAGAGTTACTGAGTCAATTGGCAGTGGAGAACCGAGAGGTATCAGTGTCACAGGGTCGCGAAGGTAGCACAATTTGTCTCCAGAGACGTTTTCGAGAAGCGCAAGATACAATTGTGCAATTACACAGGGCGTAGAGGATGACAGTGAAAGATGAGCAGAAGACATTACAAGGTGTGAAGGACAGTCTGAGAGAGGACCAGTGCATAGGAGATACATAGTGGGTGGGTTCTTGCCTTGCATCCTCGGAGGTGTCACTTGATAGTTTTTTTTCTCTTTTGTAAGGGTTTTGTATTCTTACTACGACCGGGCCAGTTAGTCGGGTCGTCGGGGTTGTCTACTTGTATGTAAACCAAGCCTAGCGGGAGTTTTGATTGTATGAAGTATTTGAAATTGTTTTGAATGTATCATGCTCCTTTCGAAAATGAATTAAACGTGTCTTCTTATTTAAATTTCTTCTCTCTCATCATGGGATTTTATAATTTTTATCATTGAATTTGTAAATTCATTGATGTATTCTTTGTTAAAACTTTCGATATCGGTTGATGTTAACATGGCGTTATTAACCGGGGGTCATCAAAATATCTAAACATAAAGAGAGCACCCAGCTAGTGGGTAGGAAATGCACTTGGGGACCTCATACGCATTGAAAGAACATAACGGGTTAGGTGCAATGGCTATCGATGCTTGGATGGCATCGGGAAAAGTAAAATTAATGCATGGTTTTCTTTGTGGGCTAACACGTTGTAACTTTTTTGACGTCGAAATTGTATCGGGGGTTGGCAATGCCACTTTCCATTTATGCAGCGCTTACTGTTATATTTATATGTTGAAGCCGAATGGATAGGTCTTTAGCAAGATCCTTCCCGAGGCTTATTTGTGGAAAATAAACGCTTCCATCGGTCGACATCGATGAAGGTAGAAAATCGGCTACTTTGGCTTCTCAAACAGTTTTTTTCCATCTCCAACTTTCACCGATGCTGGACTTCTTTAGCGAGTCAGGAAAAATTTCGTGTCATCGATTCCTTGAGTAGTAGTTAAGTCTCTTTCATATTTAGGATGAATCTTTGTTGTCTGTTCAAGTAATCTTTAATTAATTCAATCATGAAACATATAAGATAAGCGAAGGTATCAGTTTCATACTGACGTGAAAACAATCAATGCAAAAGATCGAGTGGTACCAAAAAAAGGAAATGGTCATAGACTTTTTAGGGTGTGTTGAGGTCTTAACACCTCCCTGGCCTTCTATTTAAGGAAGGAGATGAAGTCTCACCCACCTTCCTTATTTTCATTAACTTCTGCATCAGGATCAGAGAGGCCTAAGTCAACTCTGCTCCTGAACAACGTGGCAGTCTTCCCTTGGATGTTTCTACTTCGCTGGACTGCTACGATGGGACCCAGTCAGAGGACAATGGTGCCAACGTCGTGGAGGTGAGACGAGGGGCTCCCATGTGGTCAGGTGAGACAGATGGAAGGTGACATGCAAAGTGTGGGCGGTGGAAGGTGTGCACAATGCACTAGAATAGGTCAGAGGTGGAGTGGCATGGGACGATGATGTGGGGGCAGATGAGAGGCTGTGACAGTAGACAGGATGGGACCATCTGCCAGGGAGGACATGAGCAGTAGGACACTTGGTAGGAGATGATAGGCGGGAGTGATAAGGGGCTATGGCCCAACGGTGAGTGGACGACAGGTGTAGCATAACGAGATGAGGAGTGGAAGCAGACAATGTGATGGGTGGAGGTGAGAGACGGAGTGGGAGACAGATGTCAGCAGGAGGAGGGAGTGGTAAAAGGTGGTGGTAAGTGGGCTACTCTGAGGGGGTAGGCGACGATAAACAGTTTTAGGTGGGGGGGGGGTCCAAGTTAAGGAGAGGGTGACACGCTAGTGGGGGCCCCGCCTTTTAAAACCACCAACTCGGACCACCCCCCCTCGTTAAAGGAAGAATGTCGGGGGGGGGTCCGATATGGATCCTGCGTCGTAGATCTGAGCGTGCAGATCTCAGCCACCCAGATCTACGATATTTTTAGCATGATGCGCACGTGCATGCAAACTTAGGATAAGTGGGTTTTTAACCCAATCTTTGCTATTTTTTAGCCGAAGGGGCCATTTCTTAGGTAACAACACCCCCTTACAAATTTATGTGATAACACTATTGATGACATGATGTTACACCTCTGAAAACTTAGGTCCATCCAAACCTCCACAAAATAACCTCTCAAGGACCTGAATATAACTAAAGACACCATATGGAACTACAACATACTCAAGATGTGAAATTATTATGACCTCCATCACATTGATTTGCTTCAATTCACTGAAATCGGTCAAGGGATGATATTGTCATTCTATAGTTTATTCTTTTTTATTACAGATTATACATTGCATGATAAAAGGGCTTATTATTATTCTTATTCTTCTTCAAGCAAAACCCACTGGTAAAATGTAAAAGTATTTATACTCATCATATTTTTCCATTATACAATATGAAATTTTTTCCATGATGAATGCAAGCTCGATAACAAAGTTACCGACTTAATGAGAACTGTGACTTCAAAATGAGAACTTTGGCCCAAAAAACCCATATTTTTGCATAAAAAGCATCAAAATCAACCCCCAAATCAAAACGTGGTGCTACCCATATTGTTGTAATTTTGACCCCGTTTAAAAAAATGGTGCTACCGGTAGCACCATTTTTTTAAACGGGTTCAAAATTACAACATTTTTCAAACATGGCCTTCAAAACCGGTAGCACCATTTTTTTAAACGAGTTCAAAATTACAACATTTTTCAAACATGGCCTTCAAAACTCAGACAGTAGCTCAAAAAAAACTTAAAATCAGCAACTAAATTTTTTTTTTTCAAAACATTAAAATTTTAGATAATTTGAAATTGTATTTTTAGCAATTGGTACCATTAAAACCAAAACCTCAAAATCAACCATCAAATTGAAAAGTACTGCTACCGGTAGCTCCCATTCTAAAATTGGAGTATGAAAATGACACATTTTTATAAAGTGGTAAAAGAACTCATCATTATTGTAAACAAAATCATAAAATCAACCCTTAAATGCTTACTTTTAAAATCTTATTATCACTCAAAGCACAAGGTAATACATAATGCCATGAAAATATCACAATATACTTTAAAAATTCAACGTCACTTTTTAATAATTTTTTTACTTTTAATAATAATAAAAAAGTAAATACAAGTTACATTGAATGAAAAATACATTATTTCTTAAAAGTATTGTTATATTGTCCATATTCAAAACATATGAGCTAAGAAATTTTATTATATTATCCATAATCAAAACATATAATTCATAAAACATAAAAAAAGATTCATAACTTCATGTAAGATCATATGTAAGTTCAATGCTCATTTGTAGTTACCATACAAACATCACATGGATCAAAAATAAATAAAATGTTTCATACACTTATTAAGATTGACTCATGGTTTATGAAATACCATCAGATTCTACATTGTCTTTAGATGAATGATTGAATGAAGATGTAGATGATCCATACTGTTCTCTATTGTCGATGAATGCACCATATGAGTCTACATGCATGCCCGACATTTCAGATTTCAAGTGTATTTTAGATCTATGACTAGGTTCAACAGAATCCCATCTTGCATTTATTTCTTGTGGCAACAACCTCTTGATAATCTTTGTTTTCTTGGAGCAAAGAGTTAATCTCTTTTTCAAATTGAAGTCATAAATAAGTATGCCAACATCATCTAATTTTAAGAGGTTAGTGCAATGACAAGTTGTATTTTGACCCTTTCTTTTTCTCTTTCTATTGACATGTTTCTCAATCACCATCTCTAGCTTGTACACACCATTGAATGGGTGTGTACTTGTTGCATACCAATGCACTTCAATTTCAATAAAATCATCATTTTATTTCTCAATATTTATAACCTTTGCAATCCATAATGGATAACCATATGGATCTCCAGTCGCTAAAATTGCAATCATGCTACCCTCCTTAATATCTTGTACTGAACCCATGTAAAGGTCATTGTTTGCACTCTTTTCATCGTTTGATGAGAAAAAAGTGAGTGCTTACATGCCTAGTTGGGCTCTGCTAGTCATGACAGCTGTATGGTAAAAGGTTAGAAAGAAAACAACAAAGCTACTAACAAGAATTAAACAAAAACTAAATAAAACTATGAGCATAGGAACAAAAATAAAAACAAATGACAATGGACCAATATCACCAATGTATTAGCTGGTATAATAGATGAAATCCAAAGATACACAAAGGAGAAAGAGGACTTGGGTCTCTTCCCTCTCCAATGGAAGGATCTTGAGGCCCTCAACTGATTGCTCTCCTTTCAAAGAAAAGATGAAA
>JZKD02S1672789.1:398491-409090 GCA_000966675.3 Picea glauca
TTTATTTATCCCACATTCATTAAACATAGCGATGATCCATATAATTTTAGGTATATATGTAGACAATATACCTAATTTTTATTTATCCCACATTCATTATACTAACAGTAATTTAGATCATTTGTGTTATATAGACTCAGTCATGTTTTGTCTTTTTACATTGTGTGATATCTTGGGCAGTATTCATTAAAGGATTTGGAGCAAGCTACAAGGGAGAAACATCGAGTTACCATATACCAAAACAAGAATTAGAAGATCATCTTTGAATCACATAATAATTTTTCATGCGAAAATTAAAAAACATTAAATTTTTTAGATGTTTTCTAATTTTTTCTAAAAAAATCCCAACTTTTAAAAAAAAATTGAGACTTCAAAAAAAAAAAAAAACAAATTCCTTAATATATTTTGGAAAAAAAGAAAAGAAAAAAAAGTCAAATTTAGGTATAATTTTGTAAACAAATATAGCTTTTTAATTGTTTTTTACTTAAACTTTTTTAGTTTTGGCCCATGGTGGTTACTAGGCAATGCCCAGGGTTGGGGCGATGTATGGCATCGCCCAAGCCCCCACGACCAAGGCACAGTCCTGGCATAAGCCTAATAACTCTGTGGGTCAAAAAAAATTAAATATGGGTCAAAATATTTTAATTTTTTTTTAAATTAATTCTTATATTCAATGTTTTTTTTTATATTATTATAATGTAAAAAGCCTAATTTTATTTTTTAATCTTATAGGAAAAATGGAAGGAAAAAGATTATCTATGAATATATCTGGATCACGACCTGCAATAATGGCAACCAAAATTGCAATTGGAACCTCCATGAATGCTAGGAAACAAAATGATAGCATAACACCTGAGCTATCAAGGGAAATGAATAATCTTAGAGAGTGGAAATATGTGGAAGGTGAAAACAAACTGGAATATTCTTGGTTTGTTAAAGAAAATCAAGGCACCAATTGATATCATATATATTTGTATTGTGCCGAATTAGAACATGTGCAAGGAAATTATCAGGGACTTGGCTTGTTACAATATATATGTTTGGTGCCAGCCACTAATATTGTTTATGCACTTGTCAAACAAGGCAAAATGTATATCAAGTTTATATATTGTTTCAAATTGAGCAATTATAACAAGAATGAATGTTTTTTAGAATTATGTGCATCCATCGTTGATGACATTGAGAAAGGCAATGTAAGTTTTTTATTTTTATTCTTGTGTCATTTATTATTTTTAGTATCATGGTAATGTTTTAATTTTATTTAACATGAAAATGTTATATTTTATTTTTACAGGATTTTGTTGAAAGACTTTCACATATGTTAGTGGGTATTTACTCTACAAGGAATAATATCATGGATGTCATAGATTCATTTCATATTGAAAATACACAAGAAGGAAGGAAAAAGAAATAGAAAGTAACGAAGGTTGAACCTGCAAGAGTAGACAGAGAAGAACATGAAAGAAGAAAGAAAAATCCTCATTCTATAAATCCTAAAAGGGTTACATTTGAAAATGAGGAAAACCCAAACGAATATTTTGTTGGCATTAGTCCCAATGAGGTTATTACTCCTTCTCGCAAAAAGAATAAACAAGATAAACAAAAAATAGTGATGGATGATGATGTGTCCATTCAAATTGATTATGAAGAAATCGTTGATTTAGATGAAACACATTTAAATCATAAGAGGAAGAAAACAAATGTTTATGATGTTCAAGAAGCCATCGTTAGATCGGAGTATTATAGTGAAAGTCCTAAAGGTAGCAGATAAATAATAACACCAGGTGTTGATCTAGAGGATGGTATTATGAAAATAACACAAAATGTCATTCGAAATAGAATGAGGACGATGAACTTAGTTGATTATGGCCACACATTTTAGTTGAATGTGAAACAACTTTATAAACCCACATAAGGGAAAGAAAAATATCAAATTAGAAAACTGCATCACTTGCATATTCACAATTTGAAAGCATTGATTAGGTACAATCCATATGCACATGTGGTTGACTACCTAGTTCTTGTTGACCCAATGGAAGTTCCTACAAGGGAAAAATTCGATAGATCAAAATGTTTTTACTACAAATATTATGTGATTGAGGAAATCATTCTGCAGAGGCTAGAAGAGAATTGATGTAAGAATATCCCAATAATCCTCTTTTTGAGACAGTCAAATGCATAATTTATGTCGGTTTAACAGATTCAGAAGCAAAGTTATTGGCATGGGATCATAACACAGACAATGAGTACAGAATGTCTATGACTTTCATTCAAAGGGTGAGATTTATCCATAATGAATTTTCTGAAATATGTATTAGGAAGAGATCAAATGTTGATGTCAAGTTTCGGAAGCAAGTTGTATGGAAATAGGATTCTCACTTGATGATAAAAATACAAAAGAAAAAAATCGCAATGAAATTAATATGTTTAGAGTTGTGGATATCTATTTTCAATTGGGATTTAGAATTGGACAATTATGGGATTTGGTAGATGAGATCTTCACCCTATGGGAAAATATTAGTATAGCAAATCAGAGAGTTAAAAAGGCTAAACCATTGATATGTGGCACAAGTAAGATAGGTCATGACATAAAAAATCTTCCAGATGATATGACTATAACACCTTGGAGATCAATACAAGGAGTGAAGGATGATAAACTTATCATAACTATATTATCATGTGTTAGGTCAGGAGAATTGTCAATGGAAGAAATATGTGATGAATTTAAAAAGTAAGTTTGTTGAGTTATTTTTATTTATGTTAAGACAAGAAAAATATTTTTTTTCAGTTTAACATATCAATGTTCTAAGTATTTTGTTATGTATATCATTATAACATTTTTTTTTTTAATTTAGTCACAAGGCGTATATGAGAATACAAGAGGAAATGGTCAAGATGTTGAATGAAGAAAGTTGGGATGATGTTAAACTCAACTATCTAGATTCAAGCTCTACAGTAGTATTGAAACATTTTTTTTGTTGCATTCAAAAAGGTATGTTGATTTATTGCATTCATATTATTCATTTGTAAGTTAATTTATTTATATTTAATAGTTATAGATATATAACTATATGTGTGTTTGTTTCATTAAAGATGCCAAAGAAGAATGCAAATGGAGTACCTGAAACTTTCAAAAAATTATTCAAAAAGCCAAGTTTGAAAGAGAAAGAAGGAGACGTGTTCAAAATGTTCAACTTGATGACACCCTTGATCACTACATTTGGAATGGGCTCGACACTGTTCAATATAAAGTGATATGAAGTGATTGTGAAAAACTTGCAAATATTGTTCCTAAAAAAGAATAATCCCTAGTTATTGTGGATATCCCTCATGGTTATAATATCCAAAACATTGGATATGATACTGACCCTTATACTTACCAATATTTCAATAAAGTGGTTATGGGATTTACAGAAGTTACAACATCACCATTTTGGAGATTTATAGTATTCCATTCAGACACACAACAAGGATTAGTACAATCAAGCTTCAAGGGGAAAGAAAAGACAAGGATGTAATTTATTTGGTAAGACATTGAAAGTGTATGTTTAGCAATTAAGATTAGAAAACAATTTTATTAATTCACAAGTTAATTGAATTTGCACTTAATTATGTTACAAACACATGCCTAATATTCATAGCTCCAATAGATAACCATTTAAACATGATTTTGAGAGTATACATCTTGCAACCTAGACAAAAGATGATTCTTATAATTCTATTATTGTCAATGCAAAGGATGGAGAGACTCCTAGTAGTATATTGATATACAATGTTGTGGTTAGAAAGCTAACATATGAGGAAAAAGATTTGAAAGGAGAGATGGTTAAAATTTATTAAAAACCACAAGCATTAATTAATTATCTTATAGATACATTTTCAAATGAAGGAAATTGGGTTTTGGATTTGTTCTCGGGTTTAGGTAAGAATTATGATCTAATATTTATGAAATCATACTTCAATCTTATATTATTTTTAATTTATATATTTTTACAGTATCTAACTTCATTATTTATTTTGTATTTGATGATTAGGTACAACATTAGCGTGTTTCTTAAAGAAAGGAAGGAATTGCATAGCCATTGAAAGTGACCCAATGCAGTGCAGTTTTATTCAACAAAGAATTAATGTTATTCCATCTCTTCCAGATGAAATGAAAGAAGTTGGCTTGAGGAAATGATATTTTAGTGAATCAAAGGTGGGGAAAATGTCAAAGGAACCTCAATTACCATTAGGAGGAATGATTGGAATGGATCACTTTTGAGAACTTGCGGATATCAAAGAGCCAATGGAAGAACAAAATGACACAATGGAAGCACAAAATGACGTCAAAGAAGATGATAATGTGTCTGTTGAGAATGATGAATTTGGGATATATGATATTGTTGATTAGTTTTAAGATGCCCTTGAAGACGATGCTCAATTTTGCAAATTTTTTATGAGCTATAACTGTAATGTTTTGAATTTCAGATTTTAAAATAAGAATAAAGATGTATTTATTGTTGTTTTGTGATGAATCTTTTTATTGTTTTCTTTTTCATTTTATTTCTATGTGAATCATTATACATCGGAAAATTTTATTAAATTTTGTCATTTTTTACTTCAAATGTATAAAAATATGAAAGAATATTATAATTTTGTATAAAGTTTTGACTTTTTTGGTTCAATTATGTGCATAAAAATGCTTTATTTGACATGTTATTTTAAGGAATATGTACCAAAATGTATAGGTTTTTTATTATATATGGCTATAAAATGTGTGTGTTTTTTGCTAAATATTCAAAAATAATGTTATTTAACTACAAAGTTTTTTCTATGTATTGAAGTAAAGGTAAACAATGTGTTAAAAATAATGTTTTCCACTATATTTAAAAAGTATGGAACAATAAATTAATTAAGGAGACAAATTATATGAATAATCATAACTTCAAAACAATAAATGGTAAAAAAAAATTTTAAGATTGAAAGAAGCATGAAAAAATGACTAAAAACACCGTTGAATAAAAAATAAAAATAAAAATTGAAAAATTTGAAAATAGATGAAAAATAAGCATTTAAAAAAATAATGTGGAAACATTGTGGATCGAAAAATTTAAAATATCGAAAAACCACCTAAAAATGGAGGGGGAGTTCTACCAGTAGCACCATTTTTAAAAACGGGGTAAAAAATTGGACCCCCCCCAAAAACGAGAACTCTATAGAGTTCTCGTTAAGTTGGTAACTATGTAGGATGAAGAATACAAATTTTCATCTGATTTGTTGATAATCAAAGATTGTTCCCTACTTGCTGTCATGTTTCAATGTTACTATAGATGATATGGAAATAGGAATGTTGAAGGTTTGAGTCACTTGTAATGACATTTTCTTCACTTTACTTATTGTTGGTTGATACTTTTACTTCAATTTTCCTTCATGAGATTTCAACCAGGTTGTGTTATTTAATGTGCTACTGATTTTCAATGTTCATTATTAAAAAAATTCCCATAATAAAAATTTTCTCACAATTAGTGCATTGATTACAAGAAACAAGGTGTAAATATATTTTTTATTGAAACCTTAAGCCATGGACATGTTCAAACCAATGTTCATTCTTTATTTTGAGTTGAGAATCACTAGTCTGTTGGTTTTGAAGATTACTTCAAATTAAATTATCAACACAATCAACACTTTCCAAACCATTATGTGCATTATCCTCTTAAAACGTTTTGCAAATTTGATTTTGTGTATCTTTGTTGGATTACTGAGAGGGGGGGTGAATCAGTAATAAGAAATAATACCACTTATTAATATTTTTAATCACAATGTATATTCCTTTAACTTATTCAACAATGTTCATTAGTTCATCATTAATATGTTATTGCATCATATAGAATTAACATCCATCGGTGCATAACAAACAATAATAGAAACATCCACACAATGCAAAGTACACCATTATTTTATGTGGAAACCTAATGCAAGATAAAAACACGAAATGTTTTTCTTATATGTCTTTATGAACTACATTCAAGGAAGCACCAACTTCCAATTATCTAGCTGCAACTGGAAGGAGGCTTTGACCTCCTATTTTCAGGATACAACCTGAGGGAAGCTATAAATCCCCAATTCTCTAGCTACAACCAGAAGTAGGCTACAACCCTCTATGTTCTCTGGCTACAACCACCTATCATTTCCTTGTCCTACCACCCTGAAATATAAGTGAAATGATGAAACCATTTACACATTGTCACTGTGAGATATACCACTGTAAACTTGTGCCAATTTGTGCCAACAACTAGTAACCAACCTTTGCCACTATCCTGTAACTAACATGTACATGTACTCAACTTGTACCAACAAAATCCAACAGGTATGTGACCTATATGTGTTGCAGCATGTATATGTATGCGCCCTTTGTATATTGTAGCCCACATATGTACGCAACCTTTTTGTACTACAACCTGTGTACACCTTCTGAGGGATAGGTTTTTTACCTTTCTAAAACTCTAACCCTTTTTTACCTTTGTCACATCAACCTGCAACCAATGACAACTTGTACAAATTAACCTATACCAATCAACCTCTACTATCAACCATGTACATCAATCACTCACACAACCTGTACCATTACAAGTGCATCATCTATGTGCACATCAAAATACCTCATAACCATCACCAAGACCAAGATGTTCTTTTACTAATATATCAATATATCTATGCCACACCATCCATATACCATGTGTCAACAATACTACTAGAAAGTGCCTCTAGCAATGCACTACACATGTACTAATCATGTATCAACAACACTATTATAAAGTGCCTCTAATAATGCACCACACATGTACTAATCATGCATAAACAACACTACTAGCAAGTTCCTCTAACAATGCACCATACATGTACCAATCATGTATCAACAACACTACTAGCAAGTGCCTCTAACAATGCACTGTACATGTACCAATCATGTATACAAGTCAAACTATGACTCATCAAGATGTACCAACATCACCATACCATACACCTCATGTATGTGCCAACTCAATAACTATATGTCCCAACATGTATCTCAACCATATACCAAAGACATATACCATTATAACCAACAAAATTCCTCTATCAATACATCACACAATCCATGATCCAAATACCATAAACCCTTGCATCAGACCATGTGCCAAAACCTCATTTTTATGTAGCCTAAATTGTGTACCAATCACATATCAATACCACTAACAAAATTCTCTCACAATGTACCATAAGATATACTAATAACACTCACATGTGTATCGACCATGTACTACAACAGATATGCCTCAAACTAACCAACAACTTCACTCACATATCACAACCAAAAACCATCAACCATGTACCAAGGAATACTAGATATGTCTCAACACTCGAAGATGTATCAATGATAAATATTGATTATACCAGCAATGTTCTTTTGTAGATATGAATTATACAGTAAGTCCCATGCAGCCAATGATCTCTCTAGGGAAAATCCTCAAACCCCCATAAACATTTCTCATGTATACAAAACAATCCAACTACTCATAGAAATGAGACATACCTTTTGAACCAATGGATAGATCTAATGTACCTAATCAATGTAGACCTTTATAAAAGCTTTCTTTCAGAATCTAGAGACCTGACATCTTCATCTTCTCAAGTTTTTATGGCTTTACCCTCATGTACACACCCTATTATACTTCCATATCGTGTATATATGCACCCTATTATATTGTTATCCTGCATATGTATGCACCCTATTACACTATTAGTCCATGTACATCTCAGAAACTAGGGTTTTTTTAGTATTTATGAAACTCTCAAACTTCTTTCATCAACCCTTCGTGCTACCTCAGACTTGTGAAACTTCATATGTATCAATGAGTATCTACAATGAACCTTACACAATAATAGGTATTCAATTTTCTCAATAGGTGCTAATAGGATAGCCTTTCTCTCTTATTTATACTTCCATGTAGCTTTCTCAAGGGGTTAACTTTAACCAACTTAACCCAATTTCCTTTTTTAGAGATAAACCACTTCTAGCCACGTGTTCACTTATAACTACCTTATCCATAAATAGTAAGTTCTCTGCATCTAGCTGCAACTAACTTCATTATTTAAATAATTTCTTTTGCAACCACTTTGACTTATACATAAATAGTAAACTCACCACTTCTTGTTGCAACCACTTTATTATTTAAATAATTTCTCTTTGCAACCACTTTGACTACTTTATTATTTAAATAATTTCTCTTTACTCACAACCTCTTGTTGCAACTAATTTATTTTTAATTATTTTCTTCATGCAACAACCATACCCATGATTAAATCCTAGTTACCACCAATTTGACTAGTACACTTCTTCTAGTATATTCTAGAATAATTGACTTCTTTGACCTTATAGGGGCTTCTAGATAACTCATGAGATGTTCTCCAACTTTGCATGGCCATAACTCTCTAACCGTGAGGAGTTATGTGATGGTACACATATCACCAGAAATGGCATGACATGTATTATCCATCTAGACTAGTCTTACCTTTATATTCACTAACATTCATTCCCTTATACCTCCAACAAACTTGGGTCCCTTACCCATGCCTTTCTGCTACCGAAATTTGCTACCAGACTTCTCCAAGGATTGACATCAATCACTAAGGGTTGACATCAATATACAATATAACTCTCCAAGAGTTGACATCAATGACAACCAACATTCCAAACCAATTGTCCATCAACATAAGACAATTGGTTGACAATATTCAGTTGTAATATCAATAGGAATTTGTTCTTCTTCTTAGTTTTCTCGGACAACCATGATTTCCTGCCTATGTAATAGTTCAATTTGCCCATGACAGTGGTGGTTCTTATCCTCTAAAATAACATGAAGAACTATATATTTTTGGAGATATTCATGTACATTTTCAGATATACAACATTCAAATGTATCTTTAAAACACTCACTGAAATTTTGTTTCAAGTCCTTGGAAACATAGTGTAGTTCTTCAACTCCTTGAAGTCTTTTACATGCAGCTTCTTCTTTATATTTTTCACACACTTCATTACCATTACAGTCACACAAAAATAAAAATATGAGTGATCCGTATTTTATGAGCGGAACGAAATGAATACAGATTATTAAAATATGCTTAACATAGAATAACAGAGATAGAGTAAAATTGGTTTTCTATTCAATAAGGAAATAAGCTGAAACTATAAAATGCAGCAGAAAACAAGCTTGCTAGAATGGTGGCGACTTATCTCTGAGAAGAGATGTGACAGCTACGCTTATTTGCAAGAAGATGATTACAATGAGGATCTGAAGGCCTTTTTTACAATAAACTGGAATGTCACAAACCCTAGACATCCAAAAAACCTAACCCTAGGAGATGAAGTTCCAAAAGTCATGTGGGCCCCATTTGGGTAAGTTAGTACATCAACTTCCCGAGGTCGTAACTTTTGCATATGATCTCCATTTGGGGCGCATGATAGCTCGTTGGAAAGGTATCATTGAGGAGATTCATTTTGGGGGCTCAAATATAGCCTTAAAATATCATTAAGAAGATTGATCCCCAAAAACCTTCATTTAGGCCCTCAAAATGGTCCGGGAAGTTAAAAACTGCTAAAAATAGTAAATTACCAAAATTGCCAGAAAATTGTTTTGAGCCAGTTGGAAAAGGTGGGTGGCCACTAATATACACCTGGATCAATCCTCCCTCCTTAGGAATCAATTTTCTCCATTGTGTTGAGTTCCCCCATCAAATGAGGAAATTTCTGTTGAATTTGGCCCCGGGTGAGCCACTTGCCTTGGTGTAGGAGTTGCCCTGCTTTGACGACTCAATAAAGTTAGATCCTTTATTGTCGAGTGCCCTTGATCTGTGTGTCCACAATATGATCATTGGATTATTGTTTCATTCAGTCAGGGTTGAGATCTATTGGTTTCAACTGCTCTGCTATCTCTGAGGTGTCCAATAATGGTGGGAAATATGGTCGAAGGAGAGCCATGTTGAAGACTGGGTGCAGGCCAAGGAAAGGGGGAATGTTGAGATCAAAATCATTGTCACCCACAGACTTGGTGATGTTGTATGGTCCATAATGGGGTAGGTGAAGCTTCCGATGGGGCCATGTAAGGCATTATTTCTGCAAGTGAAACCAAACTTTGTCGCCCACCTGAAAATTATGTGGCACCCGATGTTGATCATGGAACTGGTTATTCTTGGCATTAGACTTTTGTAGGATATCCTAAACTTGTTGGGAGATGTGCTGGATCCTGTAATATACCAGATATAAAAAATATGCAGAACAAAAATAAAATGCTAGAAATGGCAGAATAACAGTAATATAACCAGCATAATCTCCACAATAACATAGAAATGATATAAGAACAACAACATAAATAACACTTTGATTCAGAAATAAAGGTTCACAGGCCTCTTCGAGGGGGCAACCTCCAGTCGAGCAGTGCTCTGTTAAAATAATCTCCAAGCTGGGGTTTTCATACCCTCAACCCTTATTTATACTAAATATGTCTATCAAGAGAAGCATCTAGAGGAAGATCCTTCTAGAAGCAGAAGCTTCTATTAGGTCTTCTTACATCCACCTTA
>JZKD02S1672789.1:415001-438334 GCA_000966675.3 Picea glauca
TTAGGTCTTCTTACATCCGCCTTATTCTATTTTATTGAAAGGCCTTATTAATATTGACCTTTATTACATCTGAATATATTGATCTACCTATGTGTGGGTTAGGACCCTAACATATCCACTCAATGAATTGGGTGGCTTTGTTATCTTCTAGTGGAGAAGGGGACGAGTCGAATGAGGTGGTCGCCAGGGGTAGTGCAACATCCATGAGGCCCAATGGTTGGAATCCCAACCCCACCTGAAAGGGGTTGTGGCCAGTTGAGCTATATAGGGATCGGTTCAGGTTGTAGCTATGTTGGACATAGGGAAGACTCTCATCCCATGTGCGGGGGTGTTTTGAATTGTACATGCATAGGATATGTACAATCATCCAATTGACGAACCTAGTTTGGCTATTTGTCTGGGGGTGGAAGGAAGTGGATTTTGTGAGCTTGATATCCAGCAGTGACCAGAGGATCAACCATAATGTGTTGAGGATCCGACTGTCACGATCTGAGATAATCGTTTGTGGGATCCCAAAGTGTACCCATACTCATTCAAATAATATCTTTGCAATGGCTTCTGCTATGATGTTCTTCTTGTAGATGGCTAAAATCGCCATCTTGGAAAAACAATCAACAACCACAAAAACACAGTCATTTCCCCTCTTAGTGGATGGGAGGCCCGACATGTAGTCCATTGAGATGGATTCCCATTGTCTATTAGGAGTGCGCAGAGGGGTGTACAAGCCCTATTTATTTGTGATCGATTTGGCAATAGTGCAAGCAGTGCAAGACCTAATATACTTGTCGAAATCATGTCGAAGTTTCATCCAGTAGAAATGCTTCTGCAACATTGCCATTGTATTTTTGACACTAAAGTGTCCTGCCACCCGACTGTAGTGAGATCCCCAAATCATCTTTGCGTGCTTGCTTGAGGGAACACAGAGATGGCCCAGATAGCACAACAACCATTCCTGAAGATGGAAATTAGTGACCACTGATTTGGCGCCCAACATTTGGTAGGTGGTGGAAAATTTAGGGTCTATCTCGTAGAGGTGAGGCCATATGAAGGTATCGTGGCCTCAAGATTCTACCACTGTGGTGAGTGTCATGACTAGAGGTTGGTTGAGGCAATCAACAACTCGGTTGGTACTTCCTATTTTATACTTGATGTTGAGGTGGAATTTTTGTAAGTATGTGGACCACTTCTGATGGCGGCCATTCTGCAATTTTCCTTGGGTCTGCATGAACTATAGTGGCTTGTTGTTGGCACAGGGAGAGACCCAGGTTTCAACTCTCAAGAGCACACCAACAAATCCCTAACTACCGACCCTTTCTGCAACACCTGTGAAGCAGATGAAGTCTCACCCAAGGTAGATGCGGGGGTGGTTGAAAAACTTAGGTGTCTGCAACCTTAGCTGGGACATAGATATGTGATTATGTCATTTACAGAGCACTTAGCATCGATCATTCATCAATATTCAAACCTTATTCTACTTTGCAGATAGCATAGAGCATCACAGTGTACACTCAGATCTACAATATTTCAGTACTTAACCATAGTAACCTAGATTAGATCCAGTAGATCAACACTAAGCATCCTCATACATATCATATCTAACAATCATATATATCTAAGAAGCACAGAAAATAAGTGGATATATCAAAGCACATAGCATAAGCAAAAACACATAAAGCATAGAGCATAACACACAGATTTATGTGGTTCACCCCCACCCTGGGGCTACGTCCACAAGATCTTCTTCTTTATTATCATCTTCATTCTGTTACAAGCACAAAGCCTCCAAAACCCTTCTTCTCATAGGATAGAATATCTACGCATCTCGCTAGATCCTTCTTCCTTGCATTACAACACTTAGATTTCTATAGCAACCTCATAGTAACTTGCACTTAGCCTTGCAAGCCTTACACAGTTCACACAAAGCACTTATTCAACATCACATAGATGCACTACCAATTGCACTAAGAAATCACATCTACTACTTCTTACATTGCCTATCCTTCTATTTATACATTACAAAAGTGGGCCTAATCATGGGTAAACCCACAGGCTGACATCCCTTTCCCATTACATTAACCCAAAACCCTAAAAGGGCCCAAAAGTGGATCGAGATCCCGTGATATCTGCTTCGCCTGGTGCTCCATCTTTGATAGGCTATCGAAGTCCAAAAATGGTCAAATATGACCAAGTGTTCCTCAAAACTTGGTCAAGGTCCAACAAGCCTCCAACACTCACCTGTGACTCGTCCCAAGTCACTCTGGTCTGATCAATTCTTCCTCGAATGCCTCAATATTGGCTTGAGATAGTTCGACCTGCTGCAGTGTGACATCCTCTTGCTCAGTGAACTCCTGGATCATTGTGTCGTATACTGGCCCTTCCAGGCATTGTTTCACGGTGATGACAACCTGTTCAAGCTTGGCTCCCTAGATTTCAACTTCAATGAACAGTTGGCATGCCTTTTCTTGGATTGGTTGAAGTCGTTGGGAGACTTCCATCACTTTACTTTGCAGTGTGTGTACTTGTTGTTGGGTGGTGCATTGTTCTGGAAATCTCTTCATTCTTTCGACTGGGGTCAAGGCCTTTAGCTGCACCTGTAGTGTATTTGCGTGTTGCTTTGCTTCTTGGAGTTGTGCCTCCAATGCTTACAACTTTGGATTCTCTGTGAGGTTCTCATAAGTCTGGGTTCTTCTAGTGCTCAACTAATTCCATTCCAAGGAAAATGTTTTTAATCGGCCAACTGCGCTATGGGAAGTTGCCTCCCTTAGGTCTCTTATTTCTTGAGGATTCTTGAGCACGGTACGAAGTTCCAAATCTACGATGCGCTGCTGAAGTTGTTGGATTACTTCTTCAATTTGTGCCACTTGCTGTGGGACACGTTCTTCAATATTCACTTCTATGACCATCATAGAGTGAAGTGCTTTGTGAACCCTTTCATGTACTTCAAGTTGCTCTGCTAGGAAATGGTACTTGCTCTATTGTAACTATAATTTTTCCTCATCCTTATTCACTTGTAGGGTAAGATTTTCCCATTCTACCTTACTCTGTTGTTCTAGAAGTGCACTTTGTACTTGTGTCAAAGCCTGGGTGGCTTGTGCTGTGTCTTCTTGAGCTCATCGAGGGCGAGCTTCGACTTTATCAACAATATGGTGTAATTGGGTGGGCTCATCGCCTGTTCCTGCTATTCCAATTGTCAAGTGCATAGTAGAAACTTCTCGGTTGGACTGGAGTTCTTGTTTCACTTCTTGAAGTTCAACCTTGATTCGGTTGAATACCTCCTCCTACTTCACTTCTTTCTTTTCTATGATCTCTAGTGAAGCATCATTCAATGCAGCGATTAAGAAGTCAAAGTTGTCTGGTGTGAGGTTAGTCTAAAATGTAGCCCGGGTGGCCTTAGTTTTCTTTTGGGATGAGGGCTTTAGTGGGGTAATATTCCTTTTCTTAGAGGGATCCTCCTCCTCTCTAGGCGGAGTAACATCACCTTTTTTTTCCCAACTTCTGCGCCACCTAGTTCTTCACCATCACCTCCCTGCGCAGGTGAGATAGAAGTAGTCTTAGTGGATGTTCTATGGAAATATTGAACTTTGTCATCCTTATTAGTCTTTCTCGGTCCAAGAGTATCCAACATATCTTTAGGGCTATCCACGTTGGACATTTCTGCAGGGTTCGCTATAACAAGGAGGTCCATCGACCATTCCTTGGAAATCTACTCCAAGTCTTATTCTGACAACTTGTAGTACAACTGGAGTTGTTGTTTGTGTTCATCATCCCGCACTGTGATATAGGTGAAGTGGCGGTCCACGCTGAATTTTATCAAAGGTCTAAACCTATGAAGTGTGTTTGAGGTGAGGTGCGGTGTAGAATGCATTTCATTCTTCAATTGGTTGTAATAGGCGTGGAAGACAACATTGGACTACCACTACTTGTTCATGTCACTAGAGTACCACAACGTACAAAACTTCACAGCTAGTGGTTCGAAGGGTTCTATCTCCGAAAAAGTGGCACCTTCTGGTAGCTCCCAAGTGGTGAAAGCGATTAGTATGAGCAACCAACTAAAGTGGAACTCATACCCTTGGTCTTGCACTTCCCTGCAATCAAACTCTAGCTAGTTTACAAGGTATTGAAATCAGTTCATCTGTATTCCCTTGGTGCACTTCCCTGCGAGGTCAACTATGAATCCAGTCACTTGTGTTGGTTTGTTCTTGCGAACTAGCTTTCCCGCGATCAGCTAACAAGCAAGGTGCACTGTGCCACTCTGGATAGAGGCTACCTTGTAGCCTCACATGCCTTTCTTGACATCGCCATAAGTTTCTTTTATCCGCTGCGCTAGGGCTCGGTCTAAGGTCTTTCCAGGGTAAAAATCTTGTGGGTCAGGGCCTTGCATACTAAGTCTTGTGATCCGATTGATCAAGTTTGGATCCACAATGATGCGAAAGTCCAACCATAAGTATCCTCCATGGTAGCAGGACAACAACAACTTGATGCATGAGTTGACTTCCTGGTGTCTACCAAAGTGCGGGATCTTCATTACATTAAGCAGTGTGGACTACACAAGGTTCTAGGTCCATGACTACGAAACAATCTTAGAATTCTTTCCTTTGGTCCTGTTTAAGTACTTATGCGGGGCTAACATGTTGTAAACTTTACGATCTCCAAGGTTTAAATCACTAAATTTCAGTGCTACGAGCTTATCCTATTCAGCATGAACCGTGCACACCCCTTTTGGAAGGTACATAGTGATCAAAATGTACTTGAATTTTTGAGGTACACTTTCATGGTTGATGGCACCGCTTAGAGGTGGTAAGTAAGTAGGTAGAATGCATGGGATAAGCTTGGCATTTGCGATTTCATCCCTATGCTTGGTCTATTTCTCATCGATCGGCCGGGATGGACCGGCGCGAGCAGTGGAAGGGGAGGCCTGGAGTCCTCTTGTTGATGATGCTCAAACTCCCGTAGATAATCCTCGCTCCAACATGACTCTCTCAGTCATTAAGTCAATAAAAAATTCTTCAACTACTTTCTCAACAGCGTTGATCTTGTTCGACATACAAGCTTGGGTCAACTAGCTTGGGTGTGAAATGAATTCAGAGACTACATTGAATGGTATGGGAATAAGGCAATGATCATAGGGTGAATTAATCTCAGGTTTCAGGCTCAAATTCTCCCTTAGAAAAAGTATTCTCGGTGCGTGGTGCGACGAACTAAGTAAGAAAACTTATCAACGGTCTTCTTGCAATGGGTATGAGGCTACATTAACTTATGTTTTGTCTGTTATGGCATGGTCTAACGGTCTAGTGGCAAGCCATAAATTCTTTCCAACCCATTCGGAGTGGTAGTCGAACAGTTATATTGGCTTCCAATGGCTATATTACTTCTTCTCGGTGAAGTGGAATATGTCGTTGTTTTGATATCCCGACAAAGCTCCAATTCTGTAAAGTGTCTTGTTGTGAGGTACCCTCTAGGATCTTCTGTAATTTTTCAATCTTAGCCTTCTTCTTACTTATCTTTCTATCCTTCTTTCCAGTGAGCTTTGTCTTGGTGATTCTTTTCCCATTTTGATTCTTATTTTCCTTGAACATAGTCACTTCGT
Organism: Picea glauca; assembly: GCA_000966675.3. Lineage (NCBI taxonomy): Eukaryota > Viridiplantae > Streptophyta > Pinopsida > Pinales > Pinaceae > Picea > Picea glauca. The sequence continues at coordinate 420,589 of JZKD02S1672789.1, forward strand.
GCTGGTGAGATTCTCTCCTAGGGTTTAGGTATATCACTTATTCTTTGTCTGGGGTAGAAATTTCAGCCTTTTGTGTAGCTTTGGCCTCGACATCTGGGCTTCTAGTGTCAAATGGCTTCAAGTGGTTCTCTTGTTCTTCTATCAACTGTGTGATCCTTTTAGTCATGAAATCTTTTAACTCTTGTATCTGTTGTTCTAAAACCTCTTCTTCTTCCTTCTTTCTGGCTTGATCTCTTTCAATCCAAGGTTTTCCAAGTAGCATAGTAAATGGGGTGTTGTCCTCGATGAATTTGATAATCTCAAAATCTTCTTTTGTTGAAGTTCCATTGACTGTCATAGGTATCTGAGCGAGTTTTCCACATAACATCATCAATTTTCCTCTGAATAGTCTTATTCCTCCCAATTAAGGAATCATGGAAGGCTTCCCTATAGCTTCCCAAGTTCTTTCTGGCATAATGTTCACTTGTGTTTCTTCATCAAGGATACAATCAACGTCGAAGTCCCCTATTCTTGCTTCGACTTGCTCCTTTTCTTTTAAGATCTCTGGTAATCAGACATCTTTATGTTCTCTCAGGGTTTCTTTCATCTGTATTAATACTTTCTCTGGTTCTTGCTAGGTTTCTACCTTTTTTGGATCTACCTTATGGTCTTCTTGATTCAGATTTATCCTTTCAAGCTTAGCGATCATTATAGGGCAATCAAATACCTCATGGTCCCTAGCTTTTCAATAGAGACATCTAGGTCTTCTACCTTAGCTAGATGGCCTAGTTTTCTGCAACAAGAAAATAAGATTAATCCTCGCTTTATTTTAAATGATCCCCAGCCTCTTTTGTACTGCGCACTAGAATCGTAATAGCTAACCTGTAGAAAATTCTTTCTAGGATCCTGCATCCATTTGTTAGTCTAAACATTCTTTCTATGCATAGGTATAACATATCTATCATTATACTTATCAGATCTATTCATATCAAACTTTCTTTCATCTATTAATGCCCTAGTTTTTAAGATAGGATAGAATCTATCAAACATACCTAGATCCATGCTCTAGAAACAAAAAACAATTCACTTATCTTAATTCTACAAAGCACAAAGCTTCCAGATCTAAGAACTTTTGACTATTCTTACCTTTATTAGAGCACAAAGCTTACATATCTTACCCCTTTTCTACAGATTTGACCTCTTTCTTTCAGAAATTTCCACTTTTACTTTTATTAGAGAACAGAGCATTCAGATCTCGCTTCTTTTCTTCAGATATGACCTTATTCCTGGCACAAAGCTTCACAGGTCAGGTAAAAAGTTGTGCACTAGGGCAACATATCTACGCACAAAGTTTTCTTTTACACAAAGTTTATTCTAAATCAGTTCCCAGCAATCACAGTTTCAGTCCCAGCAACTGAACCATTTGTTGGCACAGGGGTAGACCCAGGTTTCAATGCTTAAGAGCACACCAACAAAGCCCTAACTACCATCCCTTTTGGAAACACCTGCAAAGCAGATGAAGTCTCACCTGAGGTAGAGGCAGGAGTGGTTGCAAGACTCAGGTGTCTGCAACCTTAGCTGGGACACGGATCTGTGATTATATCATTTATAGATTACTTATCATCGATCATTCGTCAATGTTCAACCCTTATTCTACTTCACAGATAGCACAAAGCATCATGGTGTACACTCAGATCTACAGTATTTCAATACTTAACCATAGTAACCTAGATCAGATCAAGTAGATCAGCACTAAGAATCCTCATACACATCATATTAACAATCATATATATCTAAGAATAACAGAGCATAAGTGGATATATCAAAGCACATAGCATAAACAGAAACACATAAAGCACAAAGAATAACACATAGATTTACATGGTTCACCCCCACCCTGGGGCTACGTCCACAAGATCTTCTTATTTATTATCGTCTTCAATCTGTTACAAGAACAAAGCCTCCAAAACCCTTCTTCGCATAGGACAGAAGATCTGCACATCTCGCTAGATCCTTCTGCCTTGTGTTACAACACTTAAGTTTCTATAGAAACCTCATAGTAACTTGCACTTAGCGTTGTAAGACTTACACAGTTCGCATAGAGAACTTATTCAACATCACATAGATGCACTACCAATTGCACTAAGAAATCACATCTACTACTTCTTATATTGCCTATCCTTCTATTTATACATTACAAAAGTGGGCCTAATCGTGGGTAAACCCATGGGCTGACATCCCTTTCTCATTACATTAACCCAAAACCCTAAAAGGGCCCAAAAGTGGACTGAGATCCCATGATCTCTGCTTCACCTGGTGCTCCATCTTTGACAGGTTGTATAAGTCCAAAAATGGTCAAATATGACCAAGTGTTCCTCAAAACTTGGTCAAGGTCCAACAACACCCCAACACTCATCTGTGACTCGTCCTGAGTCACTCTGGTCTGATCAATTCCGCCTCGAATGCCTCGAGCTTGGATTGAGCTACTTCAACCTGCTACAGTGTGAAAACCTCTTGCTCAGTGAACTCCTGGATCACTGTGTTGTTTACTGGCCCTTCTAGGCATTGTTCTGCAGTGATGACAATCTGTTCAAGCTCAGCTCCCTGGATATCAACTTCAGTGAACCATTGGCATGCCTTTTCTTGGATTGGTTGAAGTCATTTTGAGACTTCCATCACTTTACTTTGTAGCGTGTGTACCTATTATTGGGCAGTGCATTGTTCTAGAAATCTCTTCATTCTTTCGACTGGGATCAAGGCCTTCAGCTGCGCCTGTAGCATATCTGCATGTTGCTTTTCTTCTTGGAGTTGTGCCTCCAATGCTTGCAACTCTGGATTCTCTGTGAGGTTCTCATAAGTATGGGTGCTTCTATTGCTCATCTTCTTGCATTCCAAGGCAAAGGTTTTTAATCGGCCAACTACGCTATGGACAGTTACCTCCCTTAGGTATCTTATTTCTTTAGGAGTCTCGAGCATGGTACGAAGTTCTAGATCTACGATGTGCTGCTAAAGTTGATGGATTACTTCTTCAAGTTGTGCCACCTGTTGTGGGACACGTTCTTCAATCTTCACTTCTATGACCATCATAGAGTGAAGTGCTTTGTGAACCCTTTCTTGTACTTCAAGTTTCTCTGCTAGCAACTGATCCTTGCTCTACTGTAACTGTGCTTTTTCCTCATCCCACTTTGTTTGCAGGGCAAGAATTTCCCATTCTGCCTTACTCTATTGTTCTAGAAGTGTGTTTTTCACTTGTTTCAAAGCCTGGGTAGCTTGCGCTGTGTTTTCTTAAGATCGTCGAGGGTGAGCTTCGACTTTATCAGTGATTTGGTGTAATTGGGTGGGCTCATTACCTGTTCCTGCTGTTCCAATTGTCAAGGGCGCAGTAGAAACTACTCGAATAGACTGGATTGATTGCTACACTTCTTGAAGTTCACCCTTGATTCAGATGAATACCTCCTCCTGCTTCACTTCTTCCTTTCAATATTGAAGTATCATTCAACACAGCGATTAAGAAGTCAAATTCGTCTGGTGTGAGGTTAGTCTTAAACGTAGTCCAGGTGGTCTCAGTTTTATTTCAGGATGAGGGATTTGGTGGGGAAATATTCCTTTTCTTAGAGGGATCCTCCTCCTCTCTAGGCGGAGTAACCTCACCTTTGTTTTGCCCAACTTATGTGCCACCTAGTTCTTCACCATCACCTCCCTATGTAGGTGAGATTGAAGTAGTCTTCATGGATGTGCTATGGACATATTGAACTTCATCATCCTTCTTAGTCTTGCTCGATCCAAGTGTATCCAGCATAGCTTTAGGGCTATCCACGTCGGAAATTTCTATAGGGTCCACTGCAACAAGGAGCTTTGCCAACCATTCTTTGGAAATCTGCTCCAAGTCTTCTTCTGTCAACTTGTAGTATGAGTAGAGCTATTGTTTGTGCTCATCAGTGTGTGTTGTGACATAGGTGAAGTGGTAGCCTGCACTGATTTTTATCAAAGGTATAAACCTATGAAGTGTGTTTGGGGTGATGTGTGGTGTAGATTGGATTGCATTCTTCAATTAGTTGTAATAGGCGTGGAAGACGACATTGGACTACCACTTCTTGTTCATGTCGTTGGAGTACCACAGGGTATAGAACTTCGCGGCCAGTGGTTTGAAGGGTTTGATCTCTGGAAAATTGGCACCTTCTGGTAGCTCCTAGGTGGTGAAAGCGATTATTATGAGCAACCAACTAAAGTGGAACTCATACCCTTGGTATTACGCTTCTCTTCAATCAATCTCTAGCTGGTTTGCAAGGTATTGTGGCCAGTTCATCTGTAGTCCCTCGACACACTTCCCTGCGAGGTGAACTATGAATCCAGTCACTTTTGTTGGTCTGTTCTTATAAACTAGCTTGCCTACGATCAACTGATAGGCAAGGTGCACTACACCACTCTACATAGAGGCTACCTTGTAGCCTCATTTTCCTTTCTCGACATCGCCATAAGTTTCTTTTATCCTCTACACTAGTGCTCGGTCTAAGGTCTATCCAGGGTAAAAATCTTGTTGGTCAAGGCCTTTCATACTAAGTCTTGTGATTTGATTGATCAAGGTCAGATCCATAGTGATGTGGCGGTCTAACCATAAGCATCCTCCATGGTAGCAGGACAGCAACAACTTGGCGCATGCGTTGACTTCCCGGTGTCTGCCGAAGTGTGGGATCTTCATTACATTAAGAAGTGTGGACTACGCGAGGTTCTAGGTCCATAACTGCGAGACAATATTAGAATTATTGCCTTTGGTCCTGGTTAAGTACTTATGTAGGGCTAACATGTTTTAAACTTTACAATCTCCAAGGTTAAAATCACTAAATTTTAGTGCTGTGAGCTTATCTTGGTCAACACGAACTACGTGCACCCCTTTCGAAAGGTATGAGGTGATCAAAGTGTACTCGAAGTCTCGAGGTACACTGTCACGATTGATGGCACCGCTTAGAGGTGGTAAGTAAGTAGGAATAATGCATGGGATAAGCTCAACATTTGCGATGTCATCCCTATGCTTGGTCCATTTCTCATCGGCCGACTGGGATGGACTGACGCGAGCAATGGAATGGGAGGCCTGGAGTCCTCTTGTTGATGATGCTTGGACTCCTATAGATAATCCTCAATCTAACATGAATCTCTTAGTCATTAAGTCAATCAAAACTTCTTCAACTACTTTCCTAGTAGCATTGAGCTCATCCGACATACAAGCTTGGGTCAACTAGCTCGGGTGTGAAATGAATTCAGAGACTATAGTGAACAGTATGGGAACAATGTAATGATCACATGGTGAATTAATCTCAGGTTTCGAGCTCAAATTCTCACTTAGCAAAAAGTATTCTCGATGCGTGGTGTGACGGACTAAGTAGGGAAAATTAGTAACGGTCTTCTTGCAACGGGTATGAGGCTGCGTTAACTTATGTTATGTCCATTATGGCTTAGTCTAATGGTCTAGTGGCGAACCATAAATGATTTCTGACCCATTCAAAGAGACAACCGAATGGTTATATTGGCTTCCAATGGCTATATTACTTCGCCTCACTTTATTTTAAATGATCCCCAGCCTCTTCTGTACTGCGCACTAGAATCGTAATAGCTAACCTGTAGGAAAAAATTTCTAGGATCATGCATTCATTTGTTAGTCCAAACATTATTTCTATGCATAGGTATAACATATCTATCATTATACTTATCATATCTATTCATATCAAACTTTCTTTCATCTATTAATGCCCTAGTTTTTAAGCTAGGACAGAATCTATCAAACATACCTAGATAGATGCTCTAGAAACAAAAAAAAATTCACTTATCTTACTTCTACAGAGCACAAAGCTTCCAGATCTAAGAACTTTTGACTATTCTTACCTTTATTAGAGCACATAGATTACAGATCTTACCTCTTTTCTGCAGATCTGGCCTCTTTCTTTCAGAAATTTCCACTTTTACTTTTCTTAGAGCACAGAGCATTCAGATCTCGCTTCTTTTCTTCAAATATGATATTCCTTTATTTAGATCTAACCTTATTCCTAGCACAAAGATTCACAGGTCAGGTAAAAACCTCTGCACTGGGGAAATAGATCTATGCACAAAGTTTTCTTTTTCACAAAGTTTCTTATTCCTCAGTTCCCAACAATCACAGTTTCAGTCCCGGCGACAGAACCATTTGTTGGCATAGGAGCAGACCCAGGGTTCAATGCTTAAGATCACACCAACAAAGCCCTAACTACTGGCCTTTTTGGCAACACCTGCGAAGCAAATGAAGTCTCACCCAAGGTAGAGGCAGGGGTGGTTACAAGACTCAGGTGTCTACAACCTTAGCCGGGACACAAATATGTGATTATATCATTTACAGAGAACTTATCATCGATCATTCGTCAATATTCAACCCTTATTCTACTTCATAGATAGCACAGAGCATTGTGGTGTACACTCAGATCTACAATATTTCAATACTTAACCATAGTAACCCACATCAAATCTAGTAGATCAACATTAAGCATCCTCATACACATCAGATCTAACAATCATATATATCTAAGAAGAACAGAGCATAAGTGGATATATCAAAGCACATAGCATAAGTAGAAACACATAAAGCACATAGCATAACACATAGATTTACGTGGTTCACCCCCACCCTAGGGCTATGTCCACAAGATCTTCTTATTTATTATCGTCTTGAATCTGTTACAAGCACAAAGCCTCCAAAACCCTTCTTTGCATAGGACCGAAGATTTGCGCAGCTTGCTAGATCCTTCTTCCTTGCATTACAACACTTAGCTTTCTATAGCAACCTGATAGTAACTTGCACTTAGCCTTGCAAAATTACACAGTTCACACATAGCACTTATTCAACATCACATAGATGCACTACCAATTGCACTAAGAAATCACATCTACTACTTCTTACATTGCCTATTCTTCTATTTATACATTACAAAAGTGTACCTAATCGTGGATAAACCCACGGGCCGACATCCCTTTCCCATTACATTAACCCAAAACCCTAAAAGGGCCCAAAAGTGGACCGAGATCCTGTGATCTCTGCTTCGCCTGGTGCTCCATCTTTGACAGGTTGTCGAAGTCCAAAAACGGTCAAATATGACCAAGTCTTCCTCAAAACTTGGTCAAGGGCCAACACTTGTGATCAGTGTGGATGACTATCTCCTTCCCAAGAATGTAATGTCTCCACTGGCAGAAGGCTTGCACAATGGAGTACATTTCTTTGTCATAATTAGGGTACTTACAGACAACATCTGATAGTGTCTCACTATGATATGCCACGAGGTGGTTGTGTTGAGTGAGAACAGTGCCCACAACATAGTCTGAAGCATCTATCTCAATCTCAAAGGGATGATGCAGGTCCAGTAATGAAAGTATTGGGGATGAGCACAAACGATTATTCAAGTCCTCGAAGGCTTGTTGTTCGAATAGGCCCCACACAAATTTTTCATTACTGCCACCCGTGGTTACTTGGTTGAGGGCCCATGTGATATGAGAGAATTCAAACATGAACCTGCAATAGAAATTGGCGAGGCCCAAGAAGATATGAATTTCAGTGAGTGTGGTTGGGGATGGAAAGTCAAGGATGACCTAGATATTGGTTGGATCCACATGCACACCATGTTGTTCAATGATGTAGCCTAAGTAATGGACCATGTCCATGCTGAAGGAGCATTTTTTTGAGTTTGCATATAGTTTGTGCTGTCACAGGGTGTGTAGAACCTATTGAATATGCTGCAAGTGTTTTTCCCAAGTCTTGTTGTATATGAGGATGTCATCCAGATACACCACTATAAAATTATTGGTGAAAGGTCATAGGATATTGTCCATCATCCTTATAAAAGTTGTTGGAGAATTTTTCAAACCAAAGGGCATAACCATCCATTCAAAAAGACCTTCTTTTGACTTGAAGGCATTCTTCCATACATCTTTTTATTCTATTGGGACCTGGTGGTAGCCAAACTTCATATCAATATTACTGAAGTATTTGGCCCCCATGAACTGATCAAGGAGGTCGTCAATTTGGGGAATTGGGTACCAGTTTCAGATTGTGATTTTATTCAGGGCTCGATAATAAATGCAGAGTCGTCAAGTCCCGTCTTTCTTCTACACTAGCACAATTGGGCTCCCACGAGGCAATGAACTGGGACGGATGTGCCCCTTGTGGAGAAGTTCTTAGATTTGTCTCTTGATCTCCTCGTTTTCTAACAAAGAGCAGAAATAGATTGGCCCATTGGGTAGTGGTGCGCCTGGGATCAGATCGATGGGATGCTTGACCTAGCAGTGTAGAGGTACCCTAGTAGGAGAAGAGAAGATATATGAGTATTATTCCATGACCTTATCCACTTGATTCTGTTGTGTGGAGAAATTAGCTACGAAGGCCTTGGATGTGGCTGTGATATTTCACTCACTCTGAGAGCGAATAAAAAAGAAGACAAATTTCCCAGTCTAAAAGATGACCTTCGTTCATTTCTTGGAAGACATCAAGGAAATAACACTAGGAGGGTCTGCCTCGGGTATCCTGTACAATTTCATGTTCAAAGTAATAATCACACTATGAGGCCTAGACTCATATACAGCATGACGTTTCCATAAATAAGGTTGTCCCAAAACAAAATTACAAACTTCGAGAGGAAATCACACAATAGATCGTCTTTGAAGGGCTTGATGTCGTATGATAGTCGAAATTGTTGGTTGACGCAGAGATTGATTTTTTGGTGGAGCCATCCAATGGTGTAGGGTTGTGGGTGCAACATTGTCGGCAGGGCCAGCCACTTGACGACCTCTGCTAAGATGAGGTTCTTCTGGCTACCACTATCAATGATGAAGTGTAGTGGGGTTTCTTTCACCCACATCTGTGAATGGAAGAGGCACTCACCTTCTTTTGGATCGTCTGGTTCACCAGGTTGGAACTTGGTGGTAGAAACGGTGGCATTGGGTTCTGCATCAATGATCCTTCTTCCCCTTTCTAGCTCTGACTCAGAGTTAGAACCCACATTTGATTTAGAGGCTTTCACTTCGGCCACCAACGACTGCTTTGAGCGGAAATCAACAATGTTATGCCAAGGGCTCTTATGGAAGTCACACCACTTCCTAGTATCTTTCTTTGTATTTCTGGTGTCCTTCTTTGCTTATGGCTTGGACTGGTTGTCTTGATACTGTCCATCTTTTCTTTTTCCTTTGTTATGTGGATTGGGGCTGCCCTTTCCTGGATTTTGCTGTGAGGGGTTCCTAGGCCCAAATTTCCGCATCTTTTGTTTGAGCTTCTTCTCAATTTTGATGGCATATTGGTAGGCCATGCCCAAGGATGAGATGTCCAGAAATTCCATTTCGGTTTTTATGTATCTATGTAGAGCACTGTGATACTTGAGAACCAGATGTTGCTCTAAATATTTGATTCCCAACTTGGTGCGCAAGGTATGAAATATATTTGTGAGCTATGGCACTCCTTGGACCACGAGATACAGGGTGACTAAAGAAGAAATAGGACATATCATGGAATATTGGGATGTCGAGTTGAAGATCCCAACAACAGAAATAGAGCAGCCAGAGACACAATACCTAGAAGTAGAAGAAGTAGTATATGATGATGAAGAAGAAGGATAGGGAAACCAAGGAAATGGAATAGGTGATGTTAGCACTCTATAAATTTGTTCGGATGATAAAACAAACGATAGAGGTAACTTACAAACCAACTTTAGAGCTGGGTACTAGCCTGCTCAGCTCAGAGAGGGCTCTCTCGTGTCACTTAGTGTTTCTTTGGCAATCAATGTCTAGGTTTAGTTATTTTTTTTTGGGGGGGGCGGTTTATAAATTTGTTGGCAAGAAAGGGGAGGGACACATAGGGCTATGGAGTCAAAATTCTGAAAATGAATGAAAACATTGATTGGCCATTAGAACTCTCCAAAGGATAAAGGCTAAGTGAGGCAATGAATTTGAGTTATAAATTGTAGTTTTCAAAGTGTAAGAAGACAAATAAAACAAGTAAATACATCAGAGCATTTATGAAATGAATTTTGAATTAGTTATGAAGAATTTAACACTGTTTAAATTGCTTAAGCCAAGAGCATCACAAGATGAATTCTCAGATTTTAAACTATCCAATTTAAACAAAAGACAATGCAAATGGAATTAAAGAACATAGGAAATAAATACAAAGAGAGAAGGAAAAACTCATATCACCACCATTAGAATATTTTCATAGAGACATCAAAATATTCTGCATATGTATTCAATTCAGCTCCAGAAAATTACAATTGAGTTTTGAACTACTAAAAAGGTACCCCTGCACTTATGCCAATATTAATACATTTGGAACTTCTAACATTTATACAATTCAATTTCCTTCAATTAGAAACCGATTACAATAGATGAACTGAAACGTTTCAACTTCTAAAATTGACTACAATAATTACGACTGACCATTTCAGTATGGGAACCAATTACAATGATTAATCAAAAAATGTTTCATGAACCAACTGTTGATTCCTTTGACTCTTTAGCTTCTCCTTTTTCCATTTGTTCTGTTTTGGTCCTTTGTCTGATCTTCCATTTTGGTGACATTTGGGTATTATCTGTTGATTCCTTGAAAACTGCACTTTGTTTTACCCAGCTACACTATCTCCTTCGACTACAAGTCAGAAGGGATATTGTATTCCATCATTTCTTTGATTAGGATCTCCAGGTCAATGCAAGAGGAATACGTCATGACTAGTAGTCCAATCTTCATTGTTTTGAACTAATTTAAGATCTCAAAATATGTGATTAAATATTCAACCAGGGTTGCTCCTTTAAATTTTTCCTCCAGGCTTTCAAACTTGGAGTGATCCATTCTACATTGGTAGATGCGAGAGTTGTATTCCTCCATATCATACAATTTTCCTTTTCCATCCCAAAACGGTGGGAGGCCTTTGATGAACAACTCTTCAAACAAATCCTTGAATTTCTGTATACTTTGCTCCATTTGTATGGCCTTGGTTTGGACTGATTTTATCAAGTTATGCTTGGAAATGACCCTCCTGGCCCAAATGATCAATGTAGTTCTATATTTGACCCCAATGGTCTGAAGTTCTGCAGTGGGGATGGAATTTAGTAGATTTATGGAATTTTGGGCCCACTATTATGGTTTCTTTACTAGGGTTTCATTTACAACAGTGCACCTACTTCTGGCTGTGATGGCCATGCTATCTTTTTCATTGATGAAGTTCAAGTAAACCTTGAAATTAGAAGCTTCAACAACAATAGAATCTCAGATGATGTGTTTGGCTCCCTACAACAGTCCTTTGCCTCTCAACCGTGTTTTCAACTTGTCTACTCTTTCCTACAAAGCTTGATTCTCCTTTTGAAACTAAGCCATCCTCTCATCCTTTGTTTTCATTTCTTTCTTCAATTTCTCTATATCTCGCTTTAGACCTTTGATTTCTCCCACCTTCAAGCTAACTTGTAACATAGCCTAGACAAGTCCTTTAGTGCTTGGCCCGACTTTTGCAGTAGAAGGTATAACTACAACCATGTTTGGTACTTATGTTTGTCCTTGTGACCAATTCACTTTTTCTTTCTCTAGTTGTAATACCTTGGCCTTGTAATTCAATGCCTCTTGTGGAAATGCCTCCTTCTCTTGTTCTAGAGAAACCAGTTCTTTTGTTTATGGATTCTCTATGGAAGACATTTTTAGTTTCTTCTTCAAGATTTGAATCAAATTGTCTATTTATTCTAAGGAGGATTTCACTCCCTGAGGGCCTTCAGATTCTAGTCTCCTGAGTTTTCCAAGCCCTACTGGATTCTTTTTCTTGCCTCAATTTCCCTTCCAACTTAATTGCATAAGTTGACAACTTTGAATTCTTCAGGTTTAGACTCAAGTAATCTAAATATATCATATCAATGGTATTCCTGTGGAATTTCACTTTGTCTAGAGCACTGATGTTTTCATATATTAACTTGATCTCAGATACTTTATCCTCATCTGCAACTACTATATTAAATGTCTTCTTCTCTACATCTCTTACTGTGAACAGAGAAGACCTATGTTGAGATATATTTTCTACTTCAGGGATTAATTCTCTCATTTCACTCATAGACAAGTTTCCTTTCTCAGCATATTGCTTTGCCAAATTTTCTTTAGATTGATAGGTTGTTCCAGATGCCTTTTCAAAGATGTGCTTTTTGTTGCTGAAATTTCTTGAGTTGACTTCACTTTGGAGCTTGCTTCCTTTCCCAACTTCTACATTGTTGGTGCCAATCTCCACTATATCAATATTTACTTGTTCTTTAGGGTATTTTTCCTCTATATACACTATCTGTGGGGATTGTGTGATCTTCATCTTTTTAGGGGTAGTCTGCTAACTACTCGTGCCCAGAGCCTCTGAACTACTTATTTTTTTGTAAACACTTACCTTAGGGACTTTAACTATCAACTTCTGAGGATTTTTTTGTATTTGAGTCTGTTGCGGGGTTGCCTCCACTTGTTGTGTTTGATATGGTTGCAATATTTATTCCATATCAGCACAGACATCTATATTTTCCAATTTGTCAAAACCCTCAACATGTTCATGCTCATAGGGGGCATGTTTGTTCATCATTCTTCTCTTGGATATGATCTGATGTGGATCATATCTTCGTCCCTGTAGTTTTGCAAATCCAAACTCCTTGAGCTTGGACTAGATGCGAGATAAGAATGATCTAGTTTTTACAATGAAGGGTCCAATGATGAAAGGTAATTTGAGGTTGGATGCCTTGTGTAGTTTCGGGAAGTGTTATGTCTCTGATATGATTCTTTTCTTGATGAACTCCAGGGAAAAGACTCCGGGTATCAGAAAAATAGGCAGAAGATAGGGAGATTCATGAAAACCATAAACCCATATCATTTTTGAATGCATGAACATCATGCAGTCCCCCACTCTATTTTCTCAATTTGGTTGTAAATAAATCCTCATGTCATCTAGGACTCTTGGTAGGCTGGTGTTGAAAATGAGGCTGTAAACCTTGGACATGACCTTGTTGATAAAAATGAGAAAAGTGATCCTTTTACATTCAGTTGATATGAATGTTGGTTCAGGGAACTCTCTCTTATTTGTTTCCAGGAAAATCTTCAGCAAGTATGTGTAATATCTGAAATGTCTTAGTGACTGAAAATTCACTAGTTGTTTGTGGATATTATCAACTGTGAATTTATCGAAGCTGATGTTGACCAAATAACTGGAATCTAACTAGAAAAATTCCAACAGAAAACCTAACACGACCTCGACCACATACTTGTCATTATCTAGACCTAAAATCTAACCCAGTATGGAATAGACCCATTAGAATTCAATAATCGTGACATTAACACTCCTTGGTAGGGATCAAATTTCGGAAATATGCTCTGTTTTGACAATTGTTTGTAAGAATATTTCTTTGACTTCTGATGGACACTCCCTGTAAACCATGATTAGATTTTCTTCTTCAAATGGTTCAAACACTGCAGAGAGGGACTCTGGTATGTCGAGGGCACCTCGAATTGACATAATCTCTACCCTACACAGGACCTTGGACCCTCGTTTATTTAAGACAACTTTCTCTTCTTGTGAGTATTTCTCTGCACACCAACCTATGAATTCAGAGAAAGGGAATGTGACCTCGACAATGTAAGGGACTATAGTGGCCTGGACTGCTTCAAGGAAGGGTATATGTTTCCCTACATTATCAGAAAGATTAGCGCTGGACACGGAGATGGGACAGATGGTGATTTCAGTGTTGAACACATCTAAATCTCTGTCAATTAGGGATTCTTCATTTGAGATGGGGTATTTCTCTTCTACTGACATAATGATAGGGTCCATGGTGGCGATGGAAAATACCTGTAAATGAGAGGAAAATTCATGAGCTTGGCGTGTTTTTGAGCTTCAGTTTGAATGGAGTGGTCGTGCCAACTTTCAATGTTCTAGTATTTGAAAAATAATAAAATAACGACGAGTGCCCCCTTTATATAATTTTACAATTTCGGGGGTGAGGGGAAGTGGTTTGGGGAAACCCACTTATCGCCCCAAAATGAACCCAATGGCACCACGTGGTCCCAACCTGAAACCGTGGTTTACTTTTCGGCCCACTTTCGGGAATTATCCTTCACGCAAGTCCTCCCCTCGAAACGATCCCCAACTGTTGATCTGTAGTGCCCAAGATCTGTGACCCATCAAGTCCCGTCAACTCCGCACTATCACTAGATTTAGCCTCCTCCTTCTAGACTTGGCCTTGTCCTCTAGTTTTTCATGCCTTCATATTAGCTTAGCGCCTCGCTAAGTCCTAGAAACTAGATTTCACACATAAATTGTTATGGTGATAACATGGGCTCCAACTGGGGATGCTACCCTCCCTGCGAGGTAGCAAAGAATGGTAGACAGAGTGCCTACCCATTGGGCTATGATTTACTCCTACAAATGAATTTACCAACTTTTATTCAGAGAACTCAAAATATACTCATCATAACTCGGGGCCTTCACCTCGGGCTTCAGTTCTGTTGATTTAATTTTGACTACTTCAACTAAAAAAATAGAATGGTTATATACAATGAATGGAAAGGGTGATGGTTCCTTTAAACGATATAATGTTTGAGGAACCTATCATTCACAGGTCCTCCTCCAAYGATGTCTCCATTAATTTCATGTATCATATAGGAATTATTCCCATGGTACGCCACAATTTTGAAAGGTCCCAGCCATAGATGGTCAAATTTTCCATGCTTTCCCTTGTCTTCATTTMTGGCATCCCATCTCAATACCAAGTCTACCACTTTGAAATAATCCTCCTTGGTATGAATTTCAAAAGAATTTTTAATCTTGTCTTGGTGCAGTTGAGCATTGTTAAAGGCTTTTTCTCTTGTTGTTTAGACATTCATCAGTTCATATTTTCTCCTTCGAGTGGAATCTGTTTCAGCATCTTGCTCTTGTAACAACCTCATCTCTGGAAATCCTAATGTAGAAGGAAAAATTACCTCTGTTCCATAAACAATCTGGAAGGGTGAAGTGGAAATAGATCTTTTTGGAGTGACCATGTCATCCCATAGTGCATGGATGAGCTTTTTGTGCCAAGATTTTTTGTTATCTTGCAACAACTTTTTGATAATTCTGATTAAGATCTTATTGGATGACTCAGCCAACCCATTGCCTTGAGAGTAATAATAATTGTAGTGGCCAAGAGTTATGTTGTAGTCACTGCAAAATTTCTCCATATTTTTGGACTTAAATGTTGTTGCATTGTCTGTAATGATTTTGATTGGACACCCAAACCTGGACAAAATATTGTCTTCCAAAAACTGGATGATAACAACATTTGTGGTCTGCTTGGTGGGAACTACCTCAATCCACTTAGTGAATTAATATGTGGTTGTCAAAATCCATGTGTGTTGAGATGAGGACTGTGGATGAATTTCTCCTATAAAATCAAGGCCCCATTGTCTAAAAGGTGCTTCAACAGAGATGGGTTTCAAGGGAAAAGGCTGCAATTTTCTATTCCCATAAAAATTTTGGCATTCATGACATCTTGAAACCTATTTGTAGACATAAAAAAAAATACTAGGCCAATAGAACCCAGCCCTCAATATATTGTACACAGTATTTTTCCAATAATGGTGTCTTCGACAATCACCCTTATGGAATTCTTCGATGGTCCTCTCTGCTTCTTCCTCTAGAAAATAGCTCAACAAGATTCCCCCTAGATCCTTCCAATATGGAGATTGATTTACCATACAAAAATTTTTTGCTTTCAGCTTTAAGAACCTGGCCTTGGTTTTAATCAATTCAGGAGGATCCTGCAAATTTCTCAACACATAAATGATATCTTCATACCATGGGGAGTCAAGGAACCTTTGGGATATATGGGGGACTCTTTCTCGTTTTGAATTTGCTGACAAGTCAGCAATGAAATTTATTCCCAAGAGCTCACAATTTTTCTGTCCCATCATCTTTGAAAGTCCCTGCCCCTTGATAAACTTTGTAGGTTTTATCTCAAGGTCATATTCCAACAACACAACTATCCACTTTCCCCTTTCCCCTTTCCCCTTTTTCACTTAGGGTTAGGCTGAGTTAAAATGTCTTTCACAGAAATGTTGGGTACATAAGAAGTGGTATGTGAATGAAAGATATAAACTTTGAACTCCTTTAGGGCCTTGACCGATGCATATGCCTTCTTTTCCATGATATCATACTTCAATGGTGCATCCCTCAATGTCCTGCTATAGTATGTTATAGGCTTCTCAAAATTTTGCTCATCCTTCTGTAGTAAAACACCAACAATGGTGTGCTCTGAGGAAACATAGAACAATATAAAGTCTTTTTCAAAATTAGGGTTGGACAGTACTGGGGCCTTGGTAAATGCCACTTTAATGTCTTCAAAGGATTTCCTGGATTCTTGGGTCCACTTTATCTCATTTCCTTTTTTGAGCATGTTAGTGATGTACTTTATGATTTCAACCAGGTTAGGGATGAATGTCCTCGGAAAATTCACTTTCCCCAAGAAAGATTGTGCTTCTTTTTTGCTTTTGGGAGTGCCAATTTTTAAGATCCCCTCAACTCTATTGGGATCTATCTTTATCCCCTCTTTTGAAATAATGTGACCCAGTATCTTCCCTTCTTCCATGCCAAAATTCGACTTCTTGGGGTTCAATGAAATGCCAAACTTTTTGCACTTCTGAAAAGCCCTTCTTAAATGCTTGAGATGTTCTTCATCAGAAACTGAATACACCGTGATATCATCTAAGTAGATAACAATGAATTTGTCTTTCTCATCAACAAAAGATATGTCCATAGATCTTTGAAATGTTTCCCCCGCATTCATGAGCCCAAAAGGAATCTTGGCATACATGAATGTACCCCATGGTGTTAGAAAAAATAGGACCGCGGAGCAATAAAATAAAACAAATGCAGAAACAAAACACAGAAGACACACAATACAAGAGAGACACAGATTTACGTGGTTCACCCAGTGTGGGCTACATCCACCAGAGAAATTGCTAGGTCCTTCCTTTATTATTATCCAGCAAATTAAGGGATACAACCTACAACAAAACTCGCTGTAACTTCCTCTTCTTTCTATCACAGTCTCCTCTCTCAGAATACAATATTCACCACCATCCATAGCCGCAATACATTTCCCTCATAAAAGAGGGTTGCCTTCTAGGTAAAAAAAAACCTAATATAATCTCTACTGTTAGATCTGTGACCTTATAATGAACGGTCCATATTTACAATGAAATTGCAATATACTTTTACAAGGCAATTTTTTCTTCAGGGGCTTCACCCCCGAACCCCCGCTGGGGGCCCGCTTGCCCCCAGAACCCCCAGCTGGGGGGATAGCCTCCCTAGACCCCGTAGAGGGGGTACCCCCCCTCTACACTCTCCCGCATGGAAGAGTGTACATACTTCTGGGGTGTAAATACTTCATGGGGTATAAACATGACTAAAAGAAAGGACCTCTGAATCAGGAAGATAATCAGGCTCCACAACCAACAATCTCCCACTTGGAGACTGATCTCAACAACTCCACTGCTGCTGTATATGCTGGAATTTGAACCTTATTGGACCTGGAAAATTTCTCATTTTCATCTTCATTCTTGAAGACCAACTGAAACTAAGCATGAACTCAATTTCTCCCTGGTTACTCCCTTTATTAACATGTCTGCAGGATTTTGGCTAGTGTGTATCTTTTCCAGCTTCAATTGTCCATCTTCCAAGGTGGATCGTATGAAGTGGTACCTCAACTGTATATGCTTAGTCTTTGAATG
>JZKD02S1672789.1:440671-455355 GCA_000966675.3 Picea glauca
CACCGACGCTACTAGGCTCAGCCGTATCGTTCCTAGAGCCTTTCTATCAAGAATCTCCCATTCTTCGTCCTTCATTGCCGCCGACTTCTTTGCTACTCTGCTCAAAGGTAGGAGTAGATCCTTATGATAAAAATAGTCTTCCATCTGCATCTTCCATAACTGGTAGTTTTGGCCATTAAATTTCTCGACCCTAAACTTTCCATCTTCTGACATTGCTCCCACTCGAACCAGGAATGCTCTTTTCCTGCGAGTTACCTTATGCTCTGATACCAGTTGTTAGAAAAAACAGGACCGCAGAGCAATAAAATAAAACAAATGAAGAAACAAAACAAATGAAGAAACAAAACACAGAAGACACACAATACAAGAGAGACACAGATTTACGTGGTTCACCCAGTGTGGGCTACGTCCACCAGAGAAATTTCTAGGTCCTTCCTTTATTATTATATAGCAAATGAAGGGATACAACCTACAACAAAACCCGCTGTAACTTCCTCTTCTTTCTCTCACAGTCTCCTCTCTCAGAATATAATATTCACCACCATCCATAACCGCGATAAATTTCCCTCATAAAAGAGGGTTTCCTTCTAGGGAAAAAAAAACCCTAATATAATCTCTACAGTTAGATCTACGACCTTATAATGAACGGTCCAGATTTACAATGAAATTACAATATACTTTTACAAGGCAATTTTTTCTTCGGGGGCTTTTCCCCCGAACCCCCGCTGGGGGCTCGCTTGCCCCGAGACCCCCCATCCGGGGGGATATCCCCCCCAGACCCCGCAGAGGGGGTACCCCCCCTCTTCACTCGCCCACGTGGAAGAGTGTACATACTTCTGGGGTGTAAATACTTCATGGGGTATAAACATGGCTGAAAGCAAGGACCTCTGAATTAGGAAGATAATTAGGCTCCACAACCAACACATGGTGTTGTGAATGTTGTCTTTTCCTAATCATCGGCATGCACCATGATCTGATTGTACACAAAGAAACCATCCAACATTGACATTTTCTGAGAACCTACCACTTTATGTACAATTTGATTCATCTTAGGCAATGGGTAGTTATCCTTGAGAGACACCCTCTTCAAATTTCTAAAGTCCACACACAACCTGATCTCTCCACTCTTCTTTCTAATAGGCACAAAATTTTCCACCCATTTAGAAAACCTCAGGGATACTATGATCTTGGCTTCAAACAATTTTTTTATCTCTTTCTCAATCAAGGGCAGCATCAAAGGATTTATCCTTCTTAATTTTTGTTTGAAAGGTTTATGATCTTCTTTGATTGGGATCACACGATGAATTACCTTGGTGTCATAAACTTTCAGATCTTCATAGCTCCAGGAAAAAACATCAAGGAATTCTTTCATTAAATTGATATATCTCTGCTTGACTTCTGGGCTGAGTTTTTTGGACAACTTAATGATCTTGGGATCTTTCTGAGTCCCAATGTTGAAATCTTAAACATCCCCTTCATTTACTGTAATTTTTAGACTCTTGGCCACATCATTATTATCAAAGAGTTTATCCAATGGGACCAGGCCCTTGGGAATGATGTTACTTTTCAGTGGCACTATATGTCTACCAGCAATCTGATTTTCAAAGTAACCATCCTTTGTGAACACAGCTGCATCCACCTCTTCATCACAATATTCTTCATCAATATTCAAATTTTCAAATCCATCTTCCATTTTGAGGAAAATTTATATTTGTTTATCATCTTCAAAAACCTGTCAGTACTCAATATTATCAGGCACTATTGTTTTGTGATTGATCTCAACTTCATATCCCCTGCTATGAAAGATTGAAATTTTGAAAACTGAAGCTGAAGTAGCAAGAGCATCAACAATTTGATTATGACCCCTTAGAATTGAGAGGCTATATACTGAAAATTCTTCAAGAAGGTCAAGTATTGTGTTCTTGTATGATATTAATCTGGGTTTCTTGGCTTGATATATTCAATTTACCTAATTTATGATCAACTCAGAATCCCCATTAACACGTTTCCTCTTAGCACCCATTTCTTTTAAATCCTTCAGTCCTAACACCAATGCCTCATATTCAACCATGTTGTTTGTGCAATCAAAAGAAAGCTCATAAGAGCACAGTTTTGTAGCCAATCTGGGGGGGTTAATCCACACACTAGCTCCTACCCCCTCCTTGCTGACAACTCTATCGAAGCTCATGCTCCACATCTCATTTTTTGCATTGTCTTGTTGCTCTAATTTTTTCTCAATCTGCTGATCAGATTTGTCTTTGACAACCATATCAGTCTTTGGCCCTTTCTCTTCAAAACACAAATCATTGAAGAAAATGGAAGAACCCAAAGCAGTCTCCATAGAGTAGATGGGATGATTATTTGGCTGGGCCTTGTTACTGACCATGTATTTGAGAAAAACCTCCCTGTACAATCTCCTATATTAACCCAAGACAGGGATGGTGGCGTATGACATATCCATCTATAGAGTTCCCTTCAACTTTGCATCCCATGACCTAGATAACAGCATGCCAAAATTGGGAGGGATATCAACAACCACTACATCCATGACCATATTATTTTCTAGGATTTGAGACAAGGATACCACCATATCTTTGATTAGGTCTAGGCATTTAACCTTTCTTGAATCAAAGAAGAAAATATCTTTGTAAGGCCTTGTGATGCCAAGGCCCAATTGGTCCATGACCGCCTTGGGAATTAGATTATGGGATTCTCATGAATCCAACATGGCATTGTGTAGAGTCATATCATGGATCTTCAGACTGACATAGAAAGGGGGGACCTCTTCAGCATCATTATTTTCCTCTACACGTGGGCCAAATAAGATGGCAGGATGATCATCTTGTATGTTCAAAGTATTAAAAGTTTGTTCCATATTGAGCATCTTGATGATCTGATTTCTATATTCACTATTCTTGATCAATTCATTGAATGGTACAGAAATTTCAATCTTGGCCATCTCACTTTCAAAATTAAAGGAGGATGTGTTTTTCTCTACCTCTTTGGTGATTATCTCCTTTCTTGTTTCGGGTGCCTTTTTTTGTGATTCTTGCTTTTGCTTTCCTTTGTCCACAACATCTTTTGCAGAAGATTCCTTTTTGGGCTGACTTGAAGAAGGTATCTTATTTTGAGCTTCTTTGGTAGGATTTCCCTTTGGAGGGTTTGCAAGCACTTTATGGTTTCGAAGATTATATTGTCTCTGGAATTCCATGATGGCATTTTGAAACCCTATTTGGTAATCTTCTCTGTCTACTGAAAACCTCTCATCATTTTTCTACATGAACATTTCATTAACATCCATGAAATGGTCATGTTCCTCTTTAGTCAAAAATACCTCTGTCTCATCACCATCACAACAATGCATGTTGTCTTCAAAATTGTCATCATAATTCTCATTCACATAATTATTTTGAAAACGAGGTCTCATTTGATTATCCCCTTGATTCCTCTGTTCTCTTTGTTTGATTTGTGGTACCTCTGGTCTTCTCTGATTTCTGGGTGGAATATCAACCCGTTCTTTGGTGTTAGGATTATTATCTAAAACCATTCTCTCCATCATTTTCTCCATAATTTTCATCATCGTTTCAAACCTTTCTTCTAATGTTTGTGAGGTTGAAGGATGTGCCTTATATTGAACTTTGTTCATGTCCTTGTCATAGTTGGATTTGATCTTTCCTAAGGCCATTAGATTCACTTCCACTTCTATTGCATCGTTCATCATGTCATCTAATGAAGTAGATATTCTTTCCCTCAAAAAAAAAATCAAAATCACTTTCAAAGGAATCAACATATTTGAGTTGAGTAGCTTTAGGGGGGGTTTCACCTCAGTAGGAATTAAATTATATACTTTTACAAATCTGGCTAAAAAATCCTGGATCGTTTCATTAGGTGACCTCCTCATGTTGTTATACTAAGTTAACAACTAAAGGGGTTTTTTCTTATTGCCCCACTTTGCAAGAAAATTGGTTTCAAAGGCTTCAAAGTTTATGTTACTAGTTGTTAGAAGAGCTTTGAACCACTTTTTGACTTCTCCTGCAAGACTTTATGCAAACAACCTCATTTTTGCATCCTCAAAATCTACTTCTTCTAAGCCTATGAAATCATTGAACCAGTCTAGATGCTTCTGTGCTGACACATTGCCTTCAGCATCATACGATTTAATCCTTTGATTATACTCCTAGGGAAAATCATGTAACTGAGCAGGCAGTACAAGAGGGGAAAACCTAGCTGACATGGTTGTTGTGAGGACTTGAAGTGGCTGTTGGTTTTGAGTATGGATCAAAATAGGTTTGGTAGAGGAAGCTAAAATTAAATCTCAGAACTTCTTCTTATCAAATATGACCTCGTTCGAACAAGATTCAGATTTAGTTTTGAATAGAGTTTGCTCAAATTTCATATCAAACTCAAGATCTTCAATGCTTGTTACTCCATCTTTGGGAAAGGATAGATATTTGTATAAATGCAAATTTGGGCTTATTGGAATTTATTTTATTTTGTGTAAACGTTTCTTAGGATCAGACACAGGGATTGCAACTTCTAGGTCTGGGTTTCTCCTGGTGTGAATTCTCTTGGGAGCTAGTATTTCTAGCTCAAACTACTTTGTGATACTAGTCTCTTGGTAATGAAGTTGCCAAGGTAAATTTAGTCTTATCCAATAAGGTGTTTGATTCACTGTCACCCTCAAGAATCAAATATGAAGCTTTAAGTTGTTCTTTTCCTAGGGAAGATTTCACTTTTGATCCCCGGAAACGACGCCAAAATATTAGCACTCTGTAAATTTACTCGATTGATAAAACAAACGATGGAGGTAACCTACAAACCAACTTTAGAGATGGGTACTAGCCTACTCAGCTTAGAGAGGGATCTCTCGTGTCACTTGGTGTTTCTTTGGAAATCAATGGCTTTGGAAATCAATGGCTAGGTTTAGTTTGCTTTTGGGTAGGGTTTTATAAATTTGCTAGCAAGAAAGGGGAGGGGCACATAGGGCTATGGAGTCAAAATTCTGAAAATGAATGAAAACATTGATTGGCTAGTAGAACTCTCCAGAGGATAAAGGCTAAGTGAGGCAATGAATCTGAGTTATAAATTGTAGTTTGCAAAGTGTAAGAAGAAAAATAAAACAAGTAACTGCACAAATCATTTATGAAATGAATTCTGAATTAGTTATGAAGAATTTAACACAGTTTAAATTGATTAAGCCAAGAGCATCTCAAGATGAATTCTGGGCTTTTAAACTATCCAATTTAAACAGAAGACGGTGCAAATGGAATTAAAGAACACAGGAAATACATACAAGGAGAGAAGTCAAAACTCATATCACCACGATTAGAATCTTTTCATAGAGACTTCAAAAGATTCTGCATATGTATTCAATTCAGCTCCAGAAAATTACAATTGAGTTTTGAACTACTAAAAAGGTGCCCTTGCACTTCTGCCAATATTAATACATTTGGAACTTATAACATTTATACAATTTGAGTTCCTTCAATTACAAACCGATTACAATATCTGAACTAAAATGTTTCAGCGTCTAAAACTGACTACAATTATTACAACTGGCAGTTTCGGTATAGGAACCGATTACAATGATTAATCAAAAAACGTTTCATGAACCAACTTATGATTCCTCTAACTCCTCAACTTATCCCTTTTCCATTTGTCTTATTTTGGTCCTCTATCTGATCTGCCATTTTGGTGACATATGGGCATTATCTATTGGTTCCTGGAAAACTGCACTTTGTTTTAACTAGTCGCATTATCTCCTTCCACTGCAAGTCAAAAGGGATATCATAGTCCATCATTTATTTGACTAGGATCTCCAAGTCAATGGAAGAGGCATATGTCATGACTGGCAGTCCAATCTTCATTGTTTTGAACTAACTTAATATCTCAAAATTTGTGATCAAATATTCAACCAGGGTTGCTCCTTTCAAGTTTTCCTCTAGGCTTTCAAACTTCGAGTGATCCATTTTGCATTGGGTGAGCCGAGATTTGTATTCCTCCTGACCATTAAATTTTCCTTTTCCATCCCAAAATGGTGGGAGGCCTTTGATGAACAACTCTTCAAACAGATCCTTGAATTCATGTATACTTTGTTCCATCTTTCTGAAGTTCTACAGTGGGGATGGAATTTAGCAGGTTTATGGCATTTTGGGACCACTCTGATGGTTTCTTTGATAGGTTCCCATTTACAACAATGCACCTACTTGTGGTTGTGATGGCCATGCTATATTTTTCATTGATTAAGTTCAAGTACACCCTGAACTTGGCAGCTTCAGCAGCAATAGAATCTCAGATGATGTGATTGGCTCCCTGCAACAGTCCTTTGCCTCTCAACCTTGTTTTCATCTTGTCTACTCTTTCCTGCAAAGCTTGATTCTCCTTTTGAAACTGATCCATCCTCTCATCCTTTGTTTTCATTTCTTTCTTCAATTTCTCTATATCACCCTTTAGACCTTTGATTTCTCCCACCTTCAGGCTAACTTGTGACATAGAATGGACAAGTCCTTTAGTGCTTGGCCCAGCTTTTGCAGTAGAAGGTACAACTACAACCATGTTTGGTACTTTTGTTTTTCCTTGTGACCAATTCACTTTTTCTTTATCTAGCTGTAATACCTTGGCCTTGTAATTCAATGCCTCTTGTCGTAATGCCTCCTTATTCTGTTCTAGATAAACCAGTCATGTTGTTTGTGGATTATTTGTGGCGGACATTTTTAGTTTCTTCTTCAACCTTTGAATCAGCTTGTCTTTTTCTTCTAAGGAGGATTTCACTCCCTCAGGGCCTTCAGATTCTAGCCTCTTGACCTGAGTTTTCCAAGCACTACTTGATGTTTTTTCTTGACTCAATTTCCCTTCCAACTTAATTACATAAGTTTACAGCTTTGAATTCTTCAGGCTTAGACCCAAGTAATCTAAATACATCATATCACTGGTATTCCTGTGGAATTTCACTTTGTCTAGAGCACTAATGTTTTCATATTTTAGCTTGATCTAAGATAATTTATCATCATCTGCAACTGTTATATTAAATGTCTTCTTCTCTACATCTCTTACTGTGAACACAGAAGACTTATGTTGAGATATATTTTCTACTTCAGGGATTAATTCCCTCATTTCACTCATTGCCAAGTTTCCTTTCTCAGCATATTGCTTTGCCATATCTTCTTTACATTGATAAGCTGCTCCAGATGCCTTATCAAAGATTTTCTTTTTTCTACTAAAATTTCTTGAGTTGCCTTCACTTTGGAGATTGCTTCCTTTCCCAGCTTCTACATTGTTGGTGCCACTCTCCACTATATCCATATTTACTTGTTCTTTAGGCTCTTCCTCCTCTAGATCCAATATATGTGGGGATTATGTGATCTTCATCTTTTTAGGGGTAGTTTGTTGACTAATGGTACCAGGGGCCTCTAAACTACTTCTTTTTTTGTAAACACTTACCTTAGGGACTTTAACTAGTAGCTTTTAAGGATTTTGTTGTGTTTGAGTCTGTTGTAGGGTTTCCTCCACTTGTTGTGTTTGATCTGGTTGCAATATTTCTTCCATATCATCACAGACATCTAGATTTTCCAATTTGTCAAAACCCTCAACATGTTCATGCTCATAGGGGGCCTTTTTGTTCATCTATCTTCTCTTGGATATGATCTAATGTGGATCATATCTTCTTTCTTGTAGCTGCGTAAATCCAAACTCCTTGAGCTTGTCTTGGATCTGAGATAAGCATGATCTAGTTTTTACAATGAAGGGTCCAATGATGAAATCGAATTTGAGGTTGGATGCCTTGTGTAGTTTTAGGAATTCCTATATCTCTAATATGATTCTTTGCATGATGAACTCTAGGGAAAAGACTCTGGGTGTCAGAAAAATAGGCAAATTATAGGGGGATTCATGACAACCATAAACCCATAACATTGTTGAATGCATGAAAAACACCCAGCCCCCCACTCTATTTTCTCGATTTGGCTGTAAATAACTCCTCATGTCATCTAGGACTCTTGGTAGGCTAGTGTTGAAAATTAGGCTATAAACCCTAGACATGACCTTGTTGATAAAAATGAGCAATGTGATCCTTTTACATTTAGTTTATATGAATGTTGCTTTAGGGAACTCTCTCTTGTTTGTTTCCAGGAAAATATTTAGCAAGTATGTGTAATATCTAAAATTTCTTAGTGGCTAAAAATTCACTAGTTGTTTGTGGATATTATCAGCTATGAATTTATCAAAGTTGATGTTGACTGGTTGATTGGACTCTGACTGGAAAAACACCAAGAGAAAACCTAACATGACCTCGACCACATAATTATTATTATCTAGACTTAAAATCTAACTTAGTAAGGAACAGACCCATTGGACTTTAATAACCATGACATTAACACTCATTGGTAGGGAAATACTTTTGGATATATGCTTTGGTTTGACAATTGTTTGTAATAATAGGACTTTGACTTCTGATGGACACTCCCTATAAACCATGATCAACTTTTCTTCCTCAAATAGTCCAGACACTACGGAGAGGGACTCTGGTGCGCCTAGGACACCTCGAATTGACATACTCTCTACCCTACACAGGACCTCAGACCCCCATTTATTTAAGACAACTTTCTCTTCCTATGAGTATTGCTCTGCGCACCAACCTATGAATTCAGGGAAAGGAAATGCGACCTTGATAGCATAAGGGACTATAGTAGCCTAGACTGCTTCAAGGAAGGGTATGTGTTTCCCTACATTATCAAATAGATTAGCTCTGGAAACGAAGATGGGAGAAATGGTGATTTTAGTGTCGAATATATATGAATCTCTGTCAATTAGGGATTATTCATTTGACATGGGGTCTTTCTCTCCTACTAACATAATGACAGGGTCCATGGTGGCGATGGAAAATACATGTAAATGAGCAGGAAAGGCGTGAGCTTGGCGTGTTGTTGAGCTTCAATTTGAATGGAGTGGTCATGCCAACTTTCAACATTCCAGTATTTGAAAAATAATAAAATAACGATGAGTTCCCCATTTATATACTTTTCTAATTTTGGGGGCAAGGGGAATTGGTTTGGGACAACCCGCTTATCGCCTTGAAATGCACCCAGTGGTGCCACATAGTCTCGACCCGAAAACGTGGTTTAATTTTCAGCCCACTTTCGAGAATCATCCTCCTTGCAAGTTCTCCCCCCCTAAATGATCCCCAACCATTGATCTGTAGTGCTTGAGATTTGCGACCCATTGGGTCCCGTCAACTCTGCACCGTCTCTATATTTAGCCTCCTCCCGCTAGACTTGGCCCTTTCCTCCATTTTTTCATGCCTCCACATTAGTTTAGCGCCTCTCTAAGTCTTGGAAACTATATTTCACACAAAAATTGTTATGGTGATAACAGGTGACACATAGAAGACTATATTGCGGTCAGGAGAGAAGAGGAAAGTCACAGGCAAAGGGAAAATAGTTCAGCAGCGTAAGAAGAGGAAAGTTTTGAGGGTGATGGCCATTAAATCACTAATATACAATGACTTATACAAGATCGTAGATCAAGTCAAGGAGGTTATTGAGGAGGATTTTAAGCGAGCAATGCAAAAGAAAGAAGAAATTCACTCAGACGTGCAAGTGTAGATTGTTAGACTATGACAAATTTTGGAGACAACTAGGATAATGCCAGTTAGAATAGGAGAACAAGAACAGATGAAGAGTACGACTGAGACCAAAAAGTCACAATTGATGACATCTCACCCATCTACAACATCAAGAGAGCCTCGGGTGATGAAGATAGTAGCAGGAGCTTTAGAGTTCCCTATGACAGAGTTACAGGAGCACGCAAAGGCACTTAGTCATATCGACTTGGTGTTGTATCAATTGCATGTAGAAGTATTACATGGTTTACATAAGAGCTTCACGCAGGAAATTCAATTGTGTGCAGTCTCAATGTCGATGGAGTTGACTAAGGAAGTTGTAGATAATGATGTGCTACAGGAAGAATATGATAACTTAGGCTGGAGAGGGAGGAGGTTGCACAAACGATGGAAATATTGAAACAGGTGGTTTAGGAGGTCTATAGTAGTATCCAAGAAGTGCCTATGGAGGTAGACACCCATTTAGAAGAACATGTCATAAATATCAGTGAATCCATTCATGGATTTCGCATGAAGATTATTGAGTTAGAAGCACGTCAGACACCGAGAAATCCACTAGAGGAAAGAGAGCAAAGGGAGAAGATGATGAAAACAACCATAGAGAACATCAGAAGTCTGGAAGCAGAGTGTGCTAAGATATACAAAGAAAGAACAAAAGTATGGACTCAGTTGACAGAAGAAATGAAGTTGCAAGAAATTGGGAAGAAGTTGTAGGCTGCGCATGACAAGGCATAGAATTTTAAGGAAGTGATGAGCACCTTACCACCAGTAGACAAGATGGTAGCAATAACAGAAAATAGAAAATTATACTCATAGATGAACCAGATGAGGGCGGAGTAGCAAGATTTATTACAAAAGATCGAAATGTTGCAGGAGGAAGCATACAAAGTGAGAATAAAACTAGTAGCTGTGCAAGGCATGGTCAAGCAGGCGGCATAAGAAAGTGTAGAAAATTTGAAGACCCATATTATTGCAGAGACGGGTGAGAAAATTGTACAGCAAGAAACACAAGCAAGGGAAACATTTCATAAGTTCATAGAGACCTGAAAGAAATCCTAAAGTGGCTCGAGACAAGCCACGGGTGAGTGTTGGGGGCCTATTGGAGCAAGTCATTTTGGGACAAGTTTTGGGAATCACGCAGAAGCAAACCGCATGACAATTTGGCTGAGCAGTGCGTGCAGAGGAAAGGAAGACAATTAGTGCATTTTCAGGATTCGATGCACGTAGAAGACAGAAATTAGTTAGAATTAGTTAGACATTTTGGTCTATTTTGTAGTTGGATAAGCCCTAGTATCAATGTATAAATATGTAATGGGTTTTTGGGTAGAGGAATTCATATATGGAGAGATACAATGATTAGCTATGTAAGTTATTGAAATTTTGGAGATGAAATGAAGTGATAAGTGTGAGGAATGAGTCAGTGAGATTATGATAGTGAGATCGAATGAGAAAAGTGTGCACTGTATGCACGAACGACTAGGGAATTTTGGGTAGAACTGATGTATCTTATGTGAGCCTAGTGCACACCTATTGTAAGGACTGAATATGAATGAATACTATAAGAAGCCATTCGTTGTGGACGTAGCCCATTTGGGGTGAACCACATTAAATTCCTGTGTTCTGACATTTTTTCTACCATGATGTGTTGGTTTAATCTGTTTATTTTTCACATGTAATAGATGTATGGGTTAATATGAATATGTATTTAATGGTTTTGTGCACAGGTTGAATCATTAAGTAATATAAATTTGTCATATGTTATTACAATGTTATGATTTCGTGCACAGGGTATATTGCATGTTGAATGAATGTTAAGTAACAATGAATGTTAGAACCATCTCCATTCCCTTCATGACTGCAGAAACATGGTTTCTATAGTCCCCATAAGTACCTCGGGTGAGACTTCACCTGCTTGCGAGTGATGCCAAAAAGATCAGTATCTTTAGGGTTTTGTTGGTGAATTAATGTTGAACCTCGGGTCTTCCCATTGCATGCTAACAGTAACTAGGTCAGTTAAAGTCACTTTTCCTATGCAACCAAGAAAGGATTTTTCTAGCTACATAGGTTCCATGATTTCTTTTGATCATAAGTAAAATTAATAGCATGAAAAAATATGACATAACCTGAAGGAAAAATGTGTACTTACAAGCTACAAGCAACATCCTTAGGGAGTCATACATTATAGATTTTTTAAACAAAACATCTTCTAACCATTCTCCAACTAGATCTTCAATCTTGTATGCAAAGGACTCATGGTTCACCAGAATGATCATAGGTATACCCCCCATTTTCTTGCAAAGTGATAGATGATTTGTGAAAATGGAATTTCCTCATTTTGTTTTAACCCCATATACCTTCTCCTCTTCCTCTATTTCTT
The DNA here is from genome assembly GCA_000966675.3 of Picea glauca. NCBI lineage: Eukaryota > Viridiplantae > Streptophyta > Pinopsida > Pinales > Pinaceae > Picea > Picea glauca. The sequence continues at coordinate 452,665 of JZKD02S1672789.1, forward strand.
CAAAAACTTCAACTATCTTCTGATCATCAACCCACTTTTGTCCATGTTGAAATCCCCTTACTCCAACACCTAAGTATCTTGTTATCTAGTGATGTCCTTACTGCAAATCATATTAGCAGCTCATAAAACAAAAGTACACTACTGAAATATTCAACTCAATAAATCTAGCGAAAGAAAAATTGGAAACCAAATCATGGACACATAAACACCAATATTTTTGGATAGATGCCCCTGGAAAACCCTGGAGGGAAAACTAGTGTTGAGAATGATTTTATTATTATAAAATTAGGGCTCCCATAATAGGGATAAAGGTCCACTAACAAAAATACAACTCCATGCAAACCTCGCATAGTATGATCTACTGCACATCCCAAGTTTTCACACTTTTTGAGATGTACACACATGTCCTTAAGTGTGTCTGTGTATACACGCATGTCTACACTAGCGTTTCCGTACACGTATGGAAATATTGTATGGAAATATTTGTACGATGAAACACTTTCCTATGACTTCAATTTGATGAACCCACTTATGGAAGCCTCTGTTCTCTCTTCTCCTTGACTTGATCTCTATATGGAAGTCCTTCTCCACCTATCCAAGATCTCCTTGAATCACAATCCTTCATGTTCCAACCCTCTTTCTATCAACTCTCTCAACAAAAGTATCAAGTGTCAAGTGTCTTCCTCCTTCACCCTAGCCTTGTTTTTATAATCTAATCCTAATCTCCAAAGTGATTAACAATTGAGATTACTTCTCACGTCACTTGAGATGAATGGATAAGATTACATGCTAATTATTTTTAGCATTTTCCCTAAATAAATCAATTAGTTAAATAATTAATTAATAAAATCAATTTAATTTAATAATTCCTTTAATTAAAGTAAATTCAAGAGTAGAAGGCTTTGAAAAAATTATGCATGCTAGACACCAAGCCTATGTGGAAATACATGTCTGATGCTACATGCATCAAAACTCCCTCTTAACGAGGAAGGTATTTCTCGAAGAGCCACCTGGAAATTTTTCTCCCTCTGATCTTGGCACAATGTTGCACACATTATCCTATGCACTAGTATCCTTCCAACCCTACTGGTCAGTTTCTTCCTGAACACTGGAAGTCTCAGAATTGATGACGCTACATATCAATGCCACAAAGTTTGGAAACTTCATCGAAGGCCTACTCTCCCTCAACGTACTCCTAGAAGCCTCCTACTCTTGAGTATCCATCAATTCATCTCATACTAACTTTGTCTTCTGACAAGAATGGAAGGGGATAACTCCTTCTTCCCATATTAAATTTGACTCCCCATACTGGAATTCTATGAACTCTATGCATTCTTCAGTTGTTCACCCTTAGAATCCTATTGCTCCTCATCCTCTGCCACTGACATCGGTCCATGATCCAAGATCCCCTTGGATCCTCTTACACAATGACCTTACAACATGTATAGCATATCCTCTCTAACACCAATGCTTATTGTTGTGTCAGGGATAGCTCCCTCTGAACATATGAGTACTTTCCCTCTTTGAAAAGTCATGGAAAAAACCCTATCCTCCAAAACTAAAACTGAGAGAAAGTTCTTCTTCAATTCCGGTACATACGATGCATCTTCCACCTCCAAAAAACTGACTGACTCTATTTTCAACCTCATTGTCCCAACTCCCTCTAAAACACACTTGGCATGAGTTCCAAGCTCCACCTGTAGATCTAATTCTGTCTCTGACCATCTAATGAACAAATCATGTGTCCTTGTCATGTGACGAGACACCCCATTATCCATGAACCAGGCACTACTGGAAATTGTGTCATAAAGACAAGAGACTGACGAGAACTCATTCTCAAATTTCTCAACAAACACCTTAACTTCAACTTATGCAGATGCTACTACTTGTTGACACTAACTCTTCACTCTCTTCTTGTTTGGACATTGTGACACATAGTGCCCATACTTGTGACACATGGAGCACTTGATTTTACTCAAGTCCTTCTTCCCCAGCTGTGATTTTGACTCCTCGCCATCACCCTGCTTGTTGGAACCCTTTCCTTTTCCCTTTCTTGTCTTACTAAAAAGGGCCAGGTTCTCCTCCTCTTCATCTTCCTACTTTCCTTCTTTAGACTCCTCCTTAGTCTCTTCCTGGATGCAATCATCCCAAAGCCTTTGCCAATCTAGGAGATTTTCTTGAGTGCGAACTCACTTGACAAATGGTTCCCAAGACTTGGGAATACCATTCAATGCCACATTCACGAGCTCGTCGTCCTCTATTTTCTCCCCTATGGAAAGCAAGTTGATCACGCACATGTGTTATCCTCATGATATAGTTGGTAACATTATCATATCTAGACATTTGCATCGATCTGAGTTTACTCCTTAAGACCATATTCCTATTCATGTTCTTGCTCTAGAACAAAATTACTAGGGAATCAAACATATCTTTCATGGTCTTCTTCATGGATATGTGAGGAATTAGATGATCCTTCAATGAATCCAAGAGGACCCTCTCTGCTTTTATCTCCTTTTTGTTGTGAGCTTCCAAATTTGTCGAATCTATCAATGAAACAATTACTTTGTCCACTAACTCACAAAGGTCATACTCCTTTAATGGCAAAGTTACTCTTGTTTTTCAAGATAGGAAGTTGGATGCTCCATCTAATATGTCTTCAACTATCAATGATGTGTTGGACAACTGAGAGGG